>SMLS01074828.1:0-35280 GCA_004785975.1 Popillia japonica | reverse complement strand
ATATTTTTGGACAGTTCACTTTTCTCTGGACTTTCAATAGGCGTCTATCTTAAAATCTTATTAATGTACAAAAATATTACCGAAGCAGATTAAAAATAGCAATCTATCCTATAATTTTGTACTAAACCTCTCATGAAGGCTAATGTTGTTGTATTATGGGAAACTATTTTCAAACCGTTGCCACTGCTGCCATTTTTTGAATTTAGCCAACAACAAACTTCGGTTTTATTATTATTATTGGATAGTAATATTGCTAAGCTAGCAATGGCTTATCGAAGAACGTTCTATTGTATTTTCATTCAACTCATATAACCGTTTATATTGATTCTGTGGTCAAATTGAAGACAGCAACATCAGACTCAACTTTGATCTCGTATAATATTAACCTCTTCTACATCGCCCTTCTTTGAACAATTTTAAAATCATTAAACTGAAACCAAATAAAAGGCCAACGCGTTCACAAAACTGCTGAAACAAAAGCTTGAAGGTTATCCTGAAGAAAATCGTGGAGGCCGATTTCTGTTCTTCCCACGGAAGAGACAATTAGCAACAAGGTATGAATCCAATGGCCTGCATAGAACAGTCTATTTCTAAGGTCAGAGCCTTCCAAATTCAGAAACTTATCACCAATCCAGCCTATACGAGCTGACATCTGTAGTGATTTTTTCGCCGGCCCGAACTTCTTATGAAAGATAGGATTTTGTAATTTCCAAATAGAAAATTGACGTAATTGAATAGAACTGTGTCGCAACAACAAGTACAGAACCATATAGCTGGGTTTCGTAAGGGTAGATGCATTGTGATGCCATCATTGTATGTATGTCAAAGTATTTCTCTTTCAAACATCAACAGTCTTATTTGTACTAACTCAGAAGAGACTCTCTTGATCTAATCTTAGCCAAATATATATTACAAAACTGAAAACTCTATACAAACGAGTATTGAGGATCATAGTGGGTGCATTCTGGATCATAAAAGACAACTAACAGAACGAAAATCTACAAGTTCTGTTACTGAAACAAGGTGCGATTCACACTTTGTACGAAGAACTAAAGTCAAGAAATCGATTCAAATTGAAGAATTTTATAAGAGAACATAGTTTCACCTACATATACTAAAAAGGATGCAAAAATAAGTATTTATGTTTCTAAAGAACGAATTGTAATTAATGCAACTGGAGAGAACAATAAACTTCACTTAAATTTTTTATATGTTAGATTATATCCCCATATTCGAATTTATATTCTTCATATATTCTCTTTTCATTGTATACCCTTAAATATTATATGAAATATTGAATGTACGTATGTATATCGTACTACGCACGTATATGTGATTTTTTTATTTTATTTCAAAGAAAAAATTCCGAAAGACACGAACGGATATATTCCGCTATATTTCGTTTACGTAAAACCAAAGGTATTGATTTTCAATGAAAACTAATACACCATTACGACGCACTTTTACATTTCATCCTGTAAAATCGATTCCGTTAACCAAAATAAACAAAACAGAAGCCAAACCCTTGACAAACAAAGAATAATTTATTCATGTCATAGTCTTCTAAGGATAGTGAGGGTTGAGCAGTATCCAGAAAAAACTGGTGACGAATCCAACAAAGCAAAGTCGATGAAGATGGGAGCGGTGCTATTTCTGCAACCTTTTACTCTTATCAGATTTGAAAATTAATTTAATTTGCAAGTTAATAGGAACAACCTTGGAAAGCGTTCGTTTTCAGTGGCGAGTGTCTTGTATGTTCCCAGTCTTACGAGGTATGTTTAGATTGCGATCTAATTATGTAATGATGAATAATCGTAAAATATATGACATATTTATGCTGTTTTGATGGACATTATCACGTATACATAAAAAAAAAATTGTGCGTCGAATATATACACACATTATTAGTTCATCGGCAGTACATTAAAAGCGGACAATAGTGTTCTTTCCCTCTAAGGATCGAATGACCTTTAATTTTGTCTATTTTAGTTCTGTGCTCCTTTAAAAGATGATTCATATTGCTCTTAAAGTTTTATTAGTGTTTAAATATTATTACTAATTAACATTAGGTCTACTAGATATTCGTAAGTTTGTTTTATTTCAGTTGTCATCAAGGCTTAACATCTGTGCGGAAAAAGGAGGCCTACCTATTCACAAAATTTTGCGAATATTTGCAAATATGTGTAGTATTGATAGTGTGGATGACTTTTTTTGGATAGAGGGAAAAATTTTTGAAAAGACACCTGTTCCAATAGTATTCGCGGGTAGTGTCGGATTTCCACCGACTCAGCCCCCCTCCCTCTCTTTGTGCTCTTGAACTCTGCACTTGGACCGTTTTCACATTACATCAATGCGGGATATGTATCAACCTTCCACAGGCTACGATATTCTCTAGTCTAGCTTTTGACTGTAGATAATACGTCGTATACGGTTTAAATTTTCCAATTTCTCTGGTATAATTGCGTTGGACAGCGTCGCATTGTGTGCATTTAAAGAGCGCGTATTCTGCGCCATCCATTCAAAGCACCCATGCCCGGCTAATAATAATAATAATAATAATAATAATAATAATAATAATAATAATAGTAATAATAATAATAATAATAATAATAATCAAACAGGGTTAAGAAGAATCTAATATAATGGGGTTCGCAGCCAAGGTAGTAAAATCTCAAAGAGAAATAAGACTCATTTATCTTATCCTTAAGCTTTCGAATTTATTTTAATTCTTCATCAGAATTGTCTACATCAATGAGTCTTAGAACTGACTTTAACATCAAGGATACCTTCGATTTCGCTGAGAAGGTCAAAGAGATTTCTTTGCCTGAAAACTACCAGATAGTCTCCTTGGACGTCGTATCCCTTTTTACCTGTATCCCTTTGGATCTCATTATATCTGTCATCGAGTTACACTGGGATGATATATCTCCGAATACAGATATTCCATTTAATTACTTCATTAAATTAATGAAGTTCTTACTTACTAACTGTGTGTTCCCGTTCAACGGTGGATTCACAAAACAAACTTTTGGTACTCCGATGGGTAGTCCTATTAGTCTTATACTTGCATTAATAGTTATGGATCACCTCCTTGAACAGGTGATTCCCCAACTTCCTTTTCCTTTGCCCTTCATCTATAAGTATCTGGATGATCTTATTTGTTCCATTCCCATCAATGAAGAGGTACATATTCTTCAGTATTTCAACTCCTTCAACGAACACATACAGTTCACGATTGAACTAGAAGTTAATAGATCCATCCCTTTCCTCGATACCAAAGTACATAGGACTCTAGACCAAAGGTTAATTCTTGATTGGTACACCAAGCCCACATTCTCTGGTAGGTACTTAAATTATTACTCTAACCATACTATACAAATGAAGGTTAACGTCTTACGGGCTCTAAAGAATAGAATACTGAGAATAACCCACCCTCAGTTCCATGAAAATATCAAGAACCGTCTCATGGAACTTTTTCTACAGAATGGTTATCCAAAAAACCTAGTTAAATCCATAATATACCAATCCCCTTCCAACCAACACGGTCGAAGTTCTACTCCTTCAAATGTTCACTTGTCTCTAAATATCAATAGTAATAATAATAGTAACACTAGCAATATTGAATATAAATATATTTATATATATATATATAATTCCCTTACATACCATATTGTTCCGATAAGATCAAGAAGCTACTGTTTCAATACCCGTCTATTAAATTGGCGTTTTATAATACCACCACCCTTGGAGGTATCTTTTCTAAGGTAAAAGACCGTACTCCTTTATTACTACGTTCTAACTTCGTTTATAAAATTCCATGCGGTGACTGTGAGCTCGTTTACATAGGAACCACCTCTCAATGGTTAAAGAACCGTATATATCAACACAACAGGGACTGTTCTAAGTTATCAGAGAATTCTGCTCTCTCATCTCATTGTTTCCACAATAAACACACCATGGATTTTGATAGCATTTCCATTGTAGCCACCGAGAAGAACTACAAGAAACGCATGTTTCTTGAAATGTATTACATACAAACCCTTGATAGCAATATGAATTTTAGAACCGATGTCGATAATTTAAGCGACATTTACACCTTATTGTTTAATATTAATAAAAAGAATTATCATGTTAATAACCCCGAACCTCCTGATTTGAATTCTACAATCATAATAATAGATTCGGATTGACGTTTGAATTTCCCGCTAACCTTTTCACTTATCGCTAGGTGTCTAGTGATTTTTCATTTTTGACAACCTTTCCCCCTTTCCCAGTTCTACATAACCTCTATGTGCAAACCAACTTTCCCGCGGTTTGGCCATGTGGCGTTCACATATTTCCTACGGTTAATACTTTCAATTGTTTTAATATTTGACTTTATGTCTTGTTAGTTTTTAATTTTACTACATTTTAATACATTTTAATATGTTTTCATGTTATAAGTCTGTTTAACTCCGGGTATTAATGTTTTCCGCTGATTACTTATCAACGGCTGGTGCCGACTCTTATTCGTAAGTTTTTTTCCTATTTACTATTGTTATCCCCTAATGTTCAAATTTACCGTTGTAGCTACCTTCTGATGAAGAATTAAAATAAATTCGAAAGCTTAAGGATAAGATAAATGAGTCTTATTTATCTTTGAGATTTTACTACCTTGGCTGCGAACCCCATTATATTAGGATCTTCTTAACCCTGTTTGGTTAACGTAGTGACAGCCGTTACTTACCTTCAACTTAATAATAATAATAACAATAATAATAATAAAATCTTTATTTTGTCCTACAGAATACCTATTTACACGACAAACATTAAAAATAGGTCAAACATATTTCTAACCTACCAGAATATACTTATATGTAATAAGGAAGCAGAAATATAATCAAGAGAAAAAAAAATGAAAAGCTAAGGTATGCTAACATAAAAGAGACACAAATGGCAAGAAAATGAATGTATAACACAGTAATGCCCGGTTTCTGAAACGTCAAGCAGCGGTTACCTGCTCAGTATCTGACGATTTAACATAGACATTTCTTGTTAACTTGCCAGATACCAAACAGATAACTGCTGTTTGACGTTTCAGAAACCGGGCATAATACTATTAACTATTATAATGACTATACGCATGACAAAAAGAATAAACAAGCTATGAAAAAATGTCTAATAATTTACGCATTGCATAATTTATTAGCATTGCGGCACATAATAGCTGCCGGAGACCTAGTGAGCACATTCGTGCGAGCAGCTGGAATTGCAAAGGTGGCCGTCAATCTAGCAGTTGCACGCGGTACTTGGAACATAATTTTTTGTAGAAGATATGGACAGTCAATTTTATTTCGAACTATCTTTACCAAAAAAGGTGCCAATAAATGTTCTCGCCTATTTTCCAACGTATTCATGCGTAACTTACCCATAATGTTTTCCAAATCTGCCCCACGATCAGGATAAACACCTGTCATTTTATAAGAGACAAACTTCAAGAACCTTCGATGGATTCTTTTGTAATTATAGGAGTGGCATACGTATATAGGATGCCATATAGCATAGTCAAGTTTGCTCATAACAAACGTATAGTATAAGGTCTTCATCAAGGATATATCCGCAAATTTCCTGCAAGTTCTAATTACAAAACCAAGAACTCTCGATGCCGATTTACAGAGGCCATTTATATGAGGGACGAAAGTGAAACTTTAGTTAAATAACACTCCCAAGTCAAGCACATATGCAGCAGATGTCAAAGGCAAGTCTTGTAAATTGTATTCAACGGAACCGTTTTTCTTGTGTAGCTTGTGTATTTCGTTCACACCAATTTACAATAGGTTTAAATTGTGTTGAAGATGTTCTGAGTCAGTTATATTGGAGATTCTAGCGTATATTTTCAGGTCGTCTGCGTACGCTAACGCATCACAGGTTAATGAAGTCAATAGGTCATCCATGTAGATTATAAATAGTAATGGACCCAGATTAGATCCCTGTGGGACAGCAGACGTTGTGGAGTACTCATATGAATTAAAACCATTTGCAAGATACGAATCCATTAGCTTTAAAAATGATGTTGAAAGACCAAAATAAGTAAGTTTGGTAAGTAATATCGAATGGCTAATGGTATCAAAAGCACGACTTATATCTGTATGACATCAACCTGCCCTCGATTGTCTATACATTCACTTATACATGTATTGCGTCATCGTTGCCAGATTAGTAACCGTGGAGCGGCCAGCTATAAAACCATGTTGTCTAGGAGATAGAAAACGGTTTACAGCAGAATATAATTATGTTGTCAAAAATGACTTGCTAATAGATTTTGGCAAAGTTGCATAGTATGGTCTGTAGTTTTTTAATGGTTTATTGTCTCCTTGTTTAAATACCGGAACTACCTACTTCCATCTTTCAGGAAACACACTGGATTTTAGGAGATTTATTAGCTGCGTCAGTGGTCCGACAAGTGCAGAACGGCAGAGCTTGATAATGCAAGCAGGTATTGAATCGTCGCCTGCAGTAAATTGGTCAGAGAGCGTAGGATAATGCCGGCGTCGTATAATAATCTATTTCTCACCACCGTCTTTCCACCCACCTTCGGGAAATAATCTCCGGGTTTACTCAGCATGTTTTTTCTCCACTTTTCTTGCCATCTTTCGTACAATCTGCTTTTTTGCAATAGTTGTTTCGATTCTTTCGTCAATTTGCATAACCAGCTGTTCTATTGGGGGTAGTTCCGACACCCTCCGCAGATACCGTTCTATAAGCGCCAGTTCTCTGGGTATTTGCCAGTAGCTAGTCTCTTGTTAGTTTAGCGGCTAGTTTTTTGTACTTTAGAGCTTTGTTCCAGACAGGGGTTGTGTGCATCATCGCAGAGTTTATTATACTAGCCAGAGGTCGCCTTTTGGATGCCGTTGGACATCTCTCCTAATGTTTCTTTTTCCTTCCTCATCACTACATATGATAGGTGATCCAACAGTGGACAGTTTATCTCGAACTCTTTTGGGACGATCTTCTGTCTCCTGGTTAGCAGAATGATCTCGGTTTTTTCAGGAGCAAGTTGTAGGTTTTATCCATGCAATTATCTTTAGTATGGCTGTATTAGCCAAGTTAATCAGGTTCTTTTCACCTCTCGCAGCTACAGGCAAGGGCACGTCATCAGCAAATCCTACCCCTCTTATACGACTCGCCAGTTTCCTCTTGAGTAGTTGATCCTATACAACAGTTCAAAAGGTGGGTTCCAGAACTGATTCTTGTGACTCCTTGCGTGTTTTGTTTCGTCTTTTGCATTGAAGTTATTTATTTTGGGAAAGATAAACTGCTATGATGCTGATCACGTGTTCGTCTCTTAGTGCTTGTAGGCACTGTTAAACGCGTTTAAATCTAAGTGGAAGTATGCTGTTCCTGTTACTGGGCAATGATTTATAAAGCGGAAAACATCATAGCCGTTGTCTCTGTTACTGCGGGCCGACCTTACTATATAATCTGCAAATCTAGTTAGAAAACTTATTTAGATATTTCAAAATTACGACTTGGAAAGCTTAATTCTATATATCCTTAACAAAAGAATGTCCCACACACATATACATATATATTTCTTTTAATGTAGTACTGTATAGCCAGATTTAGTATATCTGCGCTAAAAGCGAATTATTTATAAGATTTGTAACAATCGGTTTGCTCCTCATGAAAGCGTATTCTTCACGAACAATAGAAATGTATATATTCTTGCTGACATAATCTGTACAGCGTAGCGTAGCCATCAAATACGTTATGGGAACAAAAATATCGGATTTAAGGTGGATGTGTCAATGCTGCAGATTCTATTTCGTTCACCGGACGTTGTTGTCTTTAACAATCAAGTTTACGATTCGAGAGAGATATTTGAATAAAATGTACGCTTTTTGAAGCGGTAGACGCCATGAGAAAGAAGAATCTGCGGGAAAATTTAGACGTCTAGTTGTTGTATACCTCATAAAGTAAAATAAAGATTCTTTTGGTATGTCGATTGTAAATCATCCTGGCACAGCTGCTGTTCCAACGTATAACTTACAGGACATTTCTTATTTTAAATAGAAAGAGTTATACGTACTTGATATTTATTGATATCTTATTTAGGTGTTATTCTACATGACATTTACATATATGTATATAAATATCTACAAAGTTTATCTGCTTTAAATTTACGAGACTATACCTGCATATACTGTATATTGTAGTCACAATTAATTCTTAATTAATTCTATTCTTGTTTCTACGCATGAAAACTATATTAAAAATCTGTAGGTACAGTTTGTAATTTCCTTTCTGTTACGTTTTTTCCTACCAAGGTTTCTATGTAAAACATATTTTTTCGTGATCTAAATTCAACAGGGAATGCATTATTTCCAGCAAACAGTCGCATATTTTACCGTGTATCGCATGTCGTTGCGACTATAGAATTCCACAAAGGATTCAAGCTTGTACGCACATATTGAAGATAGTATTTATACAACAGAGTCGAATATCGCTGCGAATTATCAGCTCCGTTGCATCGGAAAAACGCACTTGTCGCATTGCATATTTCCCGAATCGATGATAAAACTTGCCGTCAGTCTGATGGATTGATGTCATGTTAACCTGTTATTATGTCGGCAGCAGTGGTGGCGGCGGCGGGTGATGGTCTATGGGAACTACCTCCACTATCGCACGACAATAGCAACGTTAACGTAACCCGCATACGTAAACTTTCGAAACTGACAGTCTTAATAAATGGTTGAAATGCGTAAACTATAATGTATCCGATGTAATCATATAATAAAAAGCAAGATAAGATCTTGCTTCACTACGACAGCCGTATTTAATTACTGCATTCAACGTTTTTCGTTCGACCTTGTACGAGTTCAAGTCCATTTAGCGTCAAGTTCTTTTGTTTTGTTGTTGGAATTTAATACCGACACAAAAACGTATATTAAATAAGCACTTTGATATGTGCGGTTGAGTTGTGTTTTGCAGATGATTTTGTGTAGCTTAAATTTTTATTCTGTGCATTTTAATAGGATAGTAACGCTTCTAATAATGAAACGGTTATGGTCCAATTCATTAAGTAACTACGAAAATATATTTTCTCTATAGTTAACTCATTTACATATGCAAATGTTACAGTTAGCGTGAGCTCGCGATTTATTTTGTTTATCGTATGGCACACATGATTTATATAAGTAATACTAGATAAATATAATGTTAATTACATGTTTATAGTTAGATTTTAAATTCACTCAACCACCGGGCTTTGTACGAATTCTGTTGGCAATTTTCCAGATGTGGCGTGACAGGTCGAAACCAGGTGGCCTATCATGAGTGTTTAAGTATTGGCTCACTTCAGGACGGCCAGCTTGGTTCCATGTTGATTCCCATCGTTGCTCGGTTCTCGTTGTGCAGGTATTTAGCTACTTTCATTACCGAATGTCTGGATTTTCAGCTAGATGTGGCTGCCGAGATGTGGTCGTAGATTGGGAGCCGTCGGTTGTGCAGTAGTTTTCTATACTCTCAGATCAGAGATCCTTGTCTTCTCAGTTGTGGCGGTGGGATATGGCTGAGAGTTGGGAGCCAGTGGGTCGGGGTACTCCTTATGCAGCCAATGATTGTTCTCATTGTAGAGTTTAGTTGGGCGTCTAATCTGCTAGTATGACTACTATTGAGTCAGACGGGAGCACAATACTCAGCTGACCGCCGCACTTCGCAAGGTTGAGGCGCAGCATTCCCAAGTCGTACCGCATAGCTTCTGGATGATATTGTTTCAAGTGCAGATAAAAGTAGCGAGGTCGTTATTAAGGATTCTTTCTGTATCTTCTATATTATTGGGGTAGCCTATTATTTTTGTGTGACGTTTTGTTTTTGTCATAATAACCTGGACAGACCTGTGGCAGGGCATATTTTTCAAGACCCACGCCCAGTGGTTTGCAAGGAATCAAGTTTAAGAGTTTGAACAGTAGAGTTTCTCTCCAGACTGTATCATAGGTCGCTATTAGATTTACGAAGACCACCGACTTTGGAATCCAGCCTCAATATAGGTTGTAAGGGCGAGGACCTGGTCTACACAGTTATATCGATAATAAAACAATACAGTGTACGGCTGATACTGCAATTAAAGCATCAGCACAAAAAATATTCCTAATTTGCGTTTATCCACAACTTTTGCATTGCATTTTGAATTTCTGTATAGGAACCTTTGGTTGTAGATGATTTATTTCTTTATATGCGTAAGCTTAAAGCTATTCCAATCATTCATCAGAAGCAGACGTATTATCCAGCATTTTGAGAGAAATATTATCAAATGCCGTATTTATTGTTTCTATTAATTTATCAGTATTAGAGGGTAAAGCTTGATAGAGTACTAGTTAGTGTGTAAAGTTATAAAATATCCAAGTTTGGTACATTACAGACTTTTGATGTCTGGAATTTTATTTGTATTTTCATCCATTTTGGTATCTTTCCTTTAATAGTAATGTTTTAGATTTTAGATGGGGTTTTACGTTCTTCGGTAAAGTAAGTTAGGAAAATGTCTCCATCTTATTGCCTATGTTTCGCGAATTGTTGGCAATGTCTTTAAAAACATTTGCCGCATATAATTAAAATTTGTCCTATTTAGAGAAATTCGTAAAGTTTGCCAATGAAAAATCATTATGGTCAAATTTGAAAATGTAATTGTGCAAACTGCAAAGACATAGCTAATTGATAACACCAATAGTTTCCATTTTTTAACAGATCTTCAACACAAAAGGTACCTATAATAGGCGCTCATGGTCTTTTGTTGGAGTTACTCTCACAACGAGATCAAACATTGGCTTCGGATCACGTGATTTCGGATTTAACCACACATCTCATCAGCGAAGCTTGGCATGCAAGATCTGATTTCACTGTACATCTCACTTATTATTTGCCTCCATCATACTCCACTGAATGGACTGTATCAAACCTCATGCCCAAAAATTCCGAAATCACGTTACCCGAAGCCAATATTTGATTTTGTGTCATTGTATTATCGTTATCAGGGTGACTCCAACAATAGACCATGAGCGCCTATTAGATATAGATATTTTTTTTGTTTATTATTTTTTTGAGATCTTCAACGGCATTTTTCTAAAGTAAGTACATACATATGACAACACGGTACAAAAGGCCTGCTTGTTTTATTGTAAAAACTAGTTATCAATTTTTGACTTTTTTCGAAATGACATTTGTATGTTCATGTTAGTTGACGTATTGTGTCGTTGGTACTAGTGTGAAATATTTTTGTTTTGGAGAATACGCTAATATCTACATTGTATTGTATTGTATATGCAATATACAATAGCAAAAGCGGAATACCAAGTACAGTACCCACAACAGCGACCAATATATGCTGAAGACTGGATCACTGGCACATTGATACCCAAATATCACAGCAGTGGTAGACCTAGAGACCGTCCATTAAAATCCAACGTCTAGCACAAAACAAATAACCCAGGGGCTGAATATTCCTAGTAAAACCACAGTACATTTAGTACTATCAGAGAATCTTTTGCGTCCATTTCATGCACGAAAAATGGAACCCTCGTGTATATGTACATCAATGATAATGTGCACAGAGGAAGACTCTGCATTAGAGAAGGTTCTCCGTAAATGTCTGGCGAGCAACTCCTATAAGTTTTTATACTAATATATATTAATTTTAATAAATCCTCAAGTTCACATACAACTATAACTAATCTGCGTAATTCAAAATAAATGTTATGATTACTATCACGTGTTTATCTGATTAGATGTTGCCAAATTTGCACTTTCTTTGAGCTGCGTTTGTGGTTTGAGGAAGGACCATACAACTTTTTTTCAATCAAGATTATCCACTCAAAATTAAATAGAAAATAGCTCTAACTGGTATACAAAACTTGTCCAGCGTTTCCTGTCTGTTACCAGTACTTTTCCGGCGTTCTAATCCAGCCCTCTCTCCTCCATACACTCCGCTAACACGTCGTTCTACTTTTTTCATGGCCTCTTCCATTGTGGTCTCGTTTGCCATATTAGTTTTGTTTGTCTCTTATCCTCCATTCTAGCTACATGGCCGAAACATTTCAGTTGCTGTTTTTCTATACTTTTAAGTATCGGTTCCATTTTTGCTCTCACTACTTTGTTTCGGATTCTGTCTCTTCTTGTGATGCCTTTTATTTCTCGTTGGTTTGATAACACCCAGCTCTCACCTCCGTATGTTAAGAATTTCTAGAATACGTATGTAAGTATTATAGGTATATGATATTTGCTTTGTATTAAGTGGATACTAAATGTTGTCAAAACAACTTTTTTTAAAGACCTCAATTATTTAAGCTGAACTCCCGTTGTTTATTCACTTTCAATTGCCGGTTCTAAGACACATAAATATTTATGCAAGCATGATGACAGAGCAGTTGAATTAGGAACGTGCTTTTAATGAATATCATACGCATAGCTGGAGAGTGTGCTAACGCCAAGAAGATAATAATTATACCTAATTTAGCAGAGTGCAAGAGTTCGTGTTTAATATTTCATTAAGTGTTGAAAGTATTTTTTGCAAGAATATTAAAGAAACGCAATCTCATGGACGTTGGTATCCACATAGTTAGGAGCATCTTGTAAATGAAAGATAAACAAACCTCTTACGTATGTAATTATAATATCTACAGTATGCACACAGGTAGTTTTTATGTACCAGCGTACATTTAAGTAAAGTAGAAATTTATAATTTATTTATAGGTGTACCAACCGTGTAGTTAAGTGAAAAACAGAGATAAGCACGGTCACCATGCGGAACGCATAATGTATCAGTTTTAAGGTAAATACTCCGCAGCGTGTAAAGTTTACAGTTTACCTTGCTAACATGCTCGCTTTTCCTGGTTATTTATAAAGCTGGGACCGACGTCGTGGATTTACATTAGCCCTTTTCGCCGCGTTGTGTTATAAAGTGTTGTTGTCAGAGGAACTACGTTCGCGATAGACAAAATTGTGTAAATACATTTATTATGGACATGTTAGGACGAAGCCGCTATAACGTTTACTTGCACTTTTATCGTCCGCCCGAGGTAGTCAATAAAACCGTTTGATAGGTAATCTTCACTGAGCTGTTTTCTGTTCACGTTTATTAATGGCGAGTCTTTCCTAACAAATTGCCAAGTTGCTTACACACAAGCCGATGAAGCAATTTTTAAGACGTCAAAGTTTGTGCCTGCTTCGACGTGGACCTTCCTTACTCCCAGACTAAAGAAAGTTCGGATAATTTGCAATGATGTCATAATGTACGGCCTATTACGTAGAACACAGCAAATTACAAATTTGGTAAAAAAACAGTGCTGTAAACATGTATTAATTTTTTATTTTACCTAATTAATTAATATTTAGTAAAATATATCTGCCACAGATTTTATTTCAGTAATATAAAAATCCGTTCCTAATTTCAGTTACTAATGAAAATAATGAGCGTATCTTCAGCTTCCGGTGGTTGTTTGCTTCGCCGAGGACAATTTCGGTCTTCTCCAAAATAGGTCCCCTCCCCAGTTCGCTGTTAATTATACTTTGGAAGACAGTAACGGAGTACTGGTAACTAATATAGTATTAACGCTATATACTCCAGATAATCTTAGCCAGATGAAAAGGCCTGCCCTTTAATCGGGCCTTTTCAGCTGCTTAAGATTTTCTGCAGTATATAGCGTTGATAATATATGAATTATACTCTACAGTAGACGCTGAACGGTAGGTTGCCCAAAAGGCATATAGTGCCCCCATAATGATTTAAGGCTTTCTATATCAGATGTTGAACAATAAGCAAGGAGATTCCAAAGAATTTCTTTTGCGCTGCCACGGTTTTCGTACGGAAAAGAGTTTTCTAAACCAAAACGGAGTTAAGATACCTATGTGCCATTTCAGCCTGATCCTGTTTCTTTACGGAGTCTGTTATTGCAATAATGGTTCACGCCGATAAGTCCATTCTAATGAGTATGGTGTCCAGCAGCGTGCTCAGTTCAGACGAAAGCTTAGGATCGTGTTCTGGCTGCTCAAGCTAACCTGTCAGCAAGTCATTTCAACTCATCTCAGTTGAAGGAGCACTTCATCGCAAATAAATTGAAAAGTGGAGTGTTATGGAAATGTCGCATAGGAAACAGCATCTACAGAACAAGTCAGAGGTGGGTGGAAAATATCACGACTTTGCGAAAAATCGTTTTACATCAACTGCCATACTGCCATTTATTATCGATGTAAAAGCTATACACTTCATTTATTTTAACGAAATTGTGAAAGCATTTTTTCGTTCCATATTTTTTGTATGATCAGACCTAGTAGTCAGAAAATCAATGCTTGGTGTTCGCAGTGGTAAGCTGGCTAGTCTTTGGTTCTGAAAGAATCAGAGATTTGTGGTTCAAATGCTGGCCCTAGTGTTTGTAACGCACTGTGTTAAAATTGTTCTTCGGAAATAATTAACCACACAATATTATTTATGATATGTGGTCTACAAAAACACAAATGTGCCCAAAAGAGCTGCTATGGTAGTTCGACAAGCAAAACGTCTTGCAAGCCACGGCAGTTGCACCCATGACAGATAAAAAAGCAGACTTTTGATGTTAGAAGTATCGAAACGTAGAATATTGCCTAAGAGTGTAGTTCGACTGCAACTAATTTCATATTGTCTAAGGTGTAATAACTGTTATCGCGATTTCTAAATATGTACATGCCGTCTCAAATGGTATGTTGTATCATTCACACCTTCCCAATGTTTCTATTTCAGTATTTCATCCTCTTCTCGTTCTCGTCGTATTTTTTCTAGTGTACTTACTCTACGTACCTTCCTTTTTGGTATTCTTACTACATAGCAGTTCAAACCAGTTCATTTTTTTATTTTCTAATACACTTTGCAGTCTTAATATTTTCGTTTTTAACTATTATTATTTAGTAAGGTTGAAATTTATGCAATAGTATACAAAGGTCATCAGCGCTACTAAAAGCAACTAAGTACCAAACAAGTAATGTTTTATAATGTAGAAATTTATGTAAACCATGCGATTCAAGTAAACCTATTAGGTATTTGCGTATAAAGATATTGGTCAGATGTCGTACGAAGCGGCCGGCCTCGTAGTGCTCGTTCAGACGAGAACGTCGCTGTTGCCGACGACGACAGAGAGAATCCACCAACATCAACAAAACGAAGATTTGAAAATGCGCTCCTACACTTGCCGCCTCTAAACTGTTCACGAATTGCTGCCTGCTGACCATCGAACAAGGTTAACCTACTGCCATACTCTGTTGAACTTTATGCAAGAAGAGGATGATTTCGTATCGAAAATCATAATGAGCGACAAAGCCTATTTCCAATTAAGTAGTTATGTCAACAAACAAAGTTTGCCTTACTGGGGCTCAGAGAATCCACAGTTAAATGCAAGAAGAGCCACCCGATTAAAGTGACTGTTTGGTGCGGCATTTGGAGTGAAACAGTGACTGGCCCTTATTTTTTTGAAGACGCCGATGGCGTAAATGGTGAATGTTACAGACAGATGCTTCTTAACCGAGTTGCTAAACAGGAGTTGCTGCATTGAGTCTCGGTCATTGTTGATTTCACCAGAATGGAGCATCCGCTCACACAGCTCGGGCAACTATGGAGATTTTGAGACAACAATTTCCAGGTCAAATATTCTCTGGTTTTGGAGATCTGAAGTGGCCGTCGAAATCGCCAGATCTAACAGCTCCAGACTTCTTCCTCCTCCGATTTTTAAAATCTCGCGTTTACCACAAGAAACCACGAATGTTACAAGTCTGGCGCCAATTTGGGGCCAGATGTTTTGCGAGCAATAATTCAACATGCCGTAAAACGAGCGCAATTATGCATCAACTCGGGAGGTGGCTATTTGAACGGTAGCATTTTTTCCAATTAAGATCATCATTTTTACACTTTCAAATAAACTTTTTATGAAAACGGAGCTCTTTTTTTCATTTATAACAAAATAGCAGCCAATTCAAATTATGACATTACCTTTACGCCACCTTGTATATAGTCCGTCTACAAAGTATCCGCAAAACAAGAAGCACAGTTATATTTTTACTGTATATACTTTTATGACTTGAATAATAAAATTTCAACAAAGAATTTATCTCATTTACTACTACAACCTCAATTCAACTCTACACACTAAACGTTGAGGTATTACTGAATCTAAGCCATTGCTATACTTTTAAGTGATGGCGGTCCAGGCTTGCAAAACTGACCAAATCAAATCTTCTTTATTTCGTCGTGTTGCTCGTTTTACTTCAATTATCACTAATTCTGATATATGTTCTCTATGAGACTAAAAGATCCGGAGAAGTTGTTGACCATGGAATTATTACCAAGATTTGTTCTTGCATTCAAGAAGAAAACCGTTAAGAATTGTATAATACTTTGCACTATTAAGGGTGCCATCAACTATACCGAGAGGTCTAGCACCACGTTGGGAAATTGTTCCCCAAACCATTATTTTAGTGGAAAAATGTACGATAACATTTTCTTTTGATAGGATTTTTAGATAGCTTGCCCGAAACTGAAAACAATTTTCGTCGAGATTTAAAACATCAATAAATTTATCGCCTTTAAAACGTTGGCAAAAAGCCTATTCTTCGTTTCCTTTGTAAAGGTGTCATTACAGGCATGTTTTTTGATTTCTTGTTCATTAATCGTATCTTTTCAGTGGAATATGAACGATTTCCGGACAAACTCTTATTTGGCGTTGATTTCCAAATCTGTTAGAAAGTTTTCTAAGCCCTCAACGCGGACTTTGTGGTTCTAAAGTCACCAAATCGTTCTCATTATTTCCTATAATCTTACGCGGTCTTCCAGAAACTGGTCCATGGCTCATATCTCTCTCATTTTTATCCTCTTTATTGTTTCATATACTGCACTTTTTCCCAGTTGAGTCAATTGCACTAATTTTTTAAGGTTTTCAACACCTCTTTATACAAATATACCACCGACTTTCTTTTTGCTATTAGCCACATTATTTCACTAATATTTGACAGCTGATGTTGTTATATGATTTTGGCCACGACCTACTGTCGCTATAACCTACTTAATACATTACTTTGGTATTAAGATAAAACAAAAAAGAAACTTATTAAAATTAAGAAAAATAAAAGAATTAAATAATAAATAGGAGGCTACACAAGTTTGCGCTAAGTCTTCTACGTGTATATGCGTAGAGAAATATACTACTAACTAAGTGATGTAGCAAAGAATTAGCCAAAATTGACAATTTGGATTAGAAGTTTTTCATATGTATGTATGTATGTCTCATACAACATTCTCCTATAACATAAAAACATAGTGTTCTAATCTGTTACAGATTTTCTACAGGATCCATATTTTTTTGATATAATGTACTAGATTTGTTTCATATAAATGTTTTATTTTCATCCCAGTATTTATTCGTTTTGGTGAAGTAGAATAACTTGAAATAAACTAAAATTATTTCTGCCACATCTGATATAATAGCCCAATCATTCTGTTCGTAGTATTATTTCGAAAATGAATGTAATCGATTAATTCGTGCACAAAGTGTAAGCTAGTGAAACTTATTTTCAAAGATATCTGATCAAATTCCCACGAAACGTTAACCTTGCGCCTCGGAAATAATTGTCGGTCATACATACTACATATGCACGTATGTACAGTTGCTACCGAAAAAAAGTTAACGACCTACGCCAAAATATGTGCGACGAGCTCATGTAAGACGGACTTTACGTTTTACTACGGCAGCGGTCTATCAACATAAACAAACATTATGTATGATTCATTGAGTATTTATGCGACACAAGAATATTCATTTCTGATTTATTTTTTTTATCAAAACACAGACATGCACACGTTGACATATTTTGATGTATTTCTTGCTAAAACAGATTTTCTGTTTCTGTATATTCTTATTGGTTTATTAGAATATAGAGAATTATTTCGTATATACAACGTGTCCCGTATCATATTATTTGATAATGTATACTAAATTAATGACTAAAAACAGTAAAAGTGGTAGGTTAATTTTATTTCGTTACCAATATACTGGCTGTTTACTATTCGTACACTATCATTTTCTGGAGATCCCTTGCCATTTGACGAATGAGACAAAAATGTTGTCAAGAAAACCCCAACCGACGAATTATTCAACATTATTCTCAACTCCGGAGACGTTTCGTTATACCGGTCGTCGATACCTACTTTCTTATTTTCAATGGAAGGACATTGATTGTTTACTGTAAGGGATTTCACAATTCTTCAAAGGCAATTTGCTATTTGCTGTAATTGGCGTAAGCTGTTGGGGAATGTTAGGGCATGAATTATTATTATTATTTTGATTTGAATTGGGATATGATTGCAGCGATGATTCGTCAGAAAATATAACTTTACTCCAAAATTGTGCGTCCTTATCAACACACGTTTGTGCAAAGCGTAACCTCTGTCGCCGCTGGGCGTCTGTTAGCCGTGGTTTTACTTCGGCTCGGTAATTCTTTATATTTATTTCTACCAACCTACGGTGTGCAGTGGTTAAACTTCCCGTAAACCTTGTTGCTTCTACTGCTTTTCGGAAACTAGTAAATGGATTTTGACGAACATAGTTAACAAATTGGTTATCCTCTTGTTGTATGGTAACGCGTTTTCTTCCAGTGCCAGGTTGTCGTTCTAGTGAAAGCGTTGTATTCCACTTACGCCACAACTTACAAATGCATGCTGGACTCACTTGCATTTCTCTGGCAACTCCTCTGATTGACCAACCATTATCTAATAAACTGATAGCGCGCTGTTTTTCAAGTGCGGTTAGCATTGTGGATATATTTCAACTAACAAAAGTTTGCTTCCGAAAAGTTCGATATGCCTGTCAAACATTTACTGTTCTATGCAGTGTTTTAAATTTCTTACTATTGAAAATATAAAGGAGTTCGGTGTTGAGCTATGTATACAATCACAGACAAGAGTTATTTGCCTTTTAGTCAGTATTATGTTGTAAAACAAAGCAGTAAAAACCTAACCATTTAGGAAATATTATAAAACAACAAGTAATGCCATGCAAAACTTTAATTAAAACGTTTTATTAATTTAACTATGAAAGAACATGACTATGACATTTGTTCGTAACTGTATACATATATTTTTATTAAGCGAGGTTTCAAATGCGTTTCTAAGATCCGATTAAATAAACATCTAATACAAAAACACAAATGATAAACACAAGTGCTTCCCTTTTGTGGCTTCGCAGCAAACTTTTTGCGCTGTAAGCCGAATGAATACTCTTCTTTGAAAACTAATAAATCAAGGAAGGTCGCCGACACAACTTTCATAAACAATGTACCAAATTTATATAGGACATAAAAATACATATTTGAAACCATGAGCGAGATGAATGAATCTTCCGTAAACATAGTTGTATGTAAAGTACAACCTGAAAATATATTACTAATATTGCGATTCAGATTGTTAACCTTTTTGTGGGAGCAGCTGTACATATTGCTTGCGCTACTTTTATTTTCTTATGTGCTATACACATATATTAATTTCACATTTCCTTTCACGCTATTTGAAAATCAATGCGAAATATCTCGTTGATATTGTTCTCTGATTCTTATAGTCTCGCCTATTTGTTCGTTACTTGAACGAAATTGCGAGCCTATATACAACCCAAACACAATTATACCATATTATTTTTTGATCGTCACACTCTGATTACGAATAAGCTAACAAGGCCATTTACACATATCATTAAGGTCAATGGATTAGACGTGTCACAAGTCTTACAAGTAGTTCCCTCGGGTCGTGTTCTTTTCCAAACACACAATGATACACCTACTCTTATCCAAGGTGACAGCACAGCGTGAAACAATGCACCAATCTCGCACAGCAACATTACGAAAGAGCACGGGCGTAAGCTGGAATGACAAGAGCTTTGTTGTGTTCAAGAGACTTAGTTTCCACGCCGTGGTAATGACATGAAAAGAATTAAATCGACAAAGTGTTACATTAGGATTATTGTAATAGCTTAACGATATTATTACCTAATTGTGGTATTGTAGCTTTTATTTGTAAGTACATACTGTTAAGAAAAAAATGTTTGCAGATTATTCGTTGTTATTAACTGTGTTCTAAATGGTAAGCTTCTCCTTTTTGGGTTTTAACATACACGTACTTGATATTTGATGGTAAAGGTAATTGCCATATCTTGCCCATGGTTTAAGTTATGTATACATATAATAAAGTGTACGAAACCCGAGAGAAGTAAAAATAAATTAATAAAGTGTGTGCTCGTTTAAATTACAAAAAGACATACACAATAAATCTCGCGCGAAATAAATTAAAGCAATTATAATTTATATCATAGATGACGCTGTAACAGATTTAATTAATTTCCATCTTATATCCAAAGCGGAATTTCGTAATTAGCAGGTAAACATCGATCCCCACATGAAATATTGAATGTAACACCTTGAATAATCAACAAGGCAGATTTACATGGAAATACAACAGCGACCGACATGATTAAAGTAAAATTTATATTATTAAAAGAACTATTAAACTAAAACTAGCTCTTAAATTTACTATACAAATTTTTGTACTGCAAAACAAAACTGCCTCTCAGTCAGCGAGTGTAAATTGAGAATGTCATTTATCTTTACAGCAGAAGGTCAATAGTGCCGCATTATTACCGGAGATATGCTAGATGATTTAAATTGATAAAACACTCACTGCATGGATTTAGGTAGCTACCAACATGTTTATATGTCTATGTCAATTGATCTATAATAAACAGGTTTATACATCATATACTGGGTGAGTTTTTTATCTTAAGGCAACGGAACATCTTTAAAACACTACATCAAATCAAAAACAGATCTTAATAAGATTTGTCATAATGGGGCTCACTGAATGGCGTCGAACTCGATCCAACTTTGAAATCTTAAATGGGAAACTCCATTTTGTATTTCAGAGTCGGATTCTACACCATCAAGTATATAGTTTTTGGTTAAAATTTTTTTTGATTCGTAATAGAATAGTTGTAATCCCAATGGTTGTCACCGTCTAGAAAAAATACTCAGAAAAGAGAAAACATGATGTTGTGTTTTTTGTAATTTTAACATTAAAATAACATTTCAACAATCATACCCATTTCTCGTTGTTGAATGGTTTTTTGAAATGATATTTGAATGTTGAAATAAAAAGTCATAAAATCATGTTTGATCTTTTTTGAGTATTTTTTTTAGACGTTTACAACCATGTTTTTTTTGGGATTACAGCGCAATCTGTTTTAATCGAATCGAAAGAAAGTTTCAAACAAAAGCTACATACTTGATGGCGTAGAATCCGAATCTGCAATACAAAATGTAGGTTCCGATGTAAGATTTCAAAATTTTTCAATTTTCGAGTTCGACACCATTCAATGAGCCTCCTACATTATACCAAATCGTATTAAGATTATTTTTGAATTGATGCAGTGTTTTAGAGATATTCCGTTGTCTCAAGAAAAAAACCCACCCGGTATATTTTAGGAATCCTCTGACTTTTAAGACTCGTTTTTTCTCGTTGTACCTAAGATGCAGCTTGACCGATTGTAATCGTTTCTATATCGTATTTGATTATTATCCGTGACATTATTTTGATTATTGTTTTAATTTTACGGTAAGAACACAACAACAAGAATTAATAGTTGAATTGTAAAAAGATCTACTACACGCTGAAAAGCATAGGTTAGTTCATAATTAAAAAACTTTCCAAGTTAAAAGCCGTTAAAATTAATTAAGTGGATACAACAATCTATACAAAGGCTATCCGTATACATTTGCCCCAAGTTACAAAGATATTCCGAAAATTGATTCGTCTGTGGCTGCTAGACTAAATTAAAATCTCCTGAAGCCCGCAACAGTAGACCTACTAAAATTAATTATGACTCTTTTATTGTTCATATTGATAATTTTTTACGGTGTACAAGGTTATCATAAAGTAAGAAAATTCAAGTAATTACAAAAATAAACGAAATCTAATTGCTTAAGGAATGGGATTATTGTATCTATGGGAAACACTACTGCATTACGAAAATTTCGCCAGAGAATGGGTTTGAGAGTGGGTGCCTCTCGAATGAAAGCTTACCGCAATTTGATACAAAAATTTGAGAGAATAGGATCTGTAACTGACCTACCAAGACCAGCAAGACCAAGAATTAGTTAGTTAATGTCCAAGTTACAGAGGTTCTTTATGAAAGGACATTGTCAGAGGTAATCCGCTAGCAATCAACAGTGCAACTGCCATATCCAAGTGATTGCAAGTGCCGTAGTTCAACCACGGCTGTCCAAAATTCTAAAAATGTATCTATGTAAACTAAAAATACTGTTTGAACTAAAGGAGGCAAACTTGGCTGCTAGGTACGATTTATCTTTGCGAGTATTGGCTCAGATGGAAAGTGAACTCGAATGGTTATCCCGTATTTTATGAACAGATGAGACACATTTTACTCTGGTCTGCAGAAAATCCACAAACAACCGTTTAAGAGGGTATTCATGACAAGGAAAGTCACCGTTTGGTGCGGTTTTACAGCTGATTTTTCCTTTGGTGTATTTCTACGAGGAAATGCAGATTGGAGACTCCGTATCTGTAGCTGTAAATGGTGAACGATACTTGGAAATGTAATGATATTGTGTTATCAACAGCTGCAAAACCAGCACAATGGAATTGAAAACATCATTTTTATGCAGGCTGGGACACTAACCCTTTTCAAGATCAACAAGTGTGAGGATTTGGGTATGGCAGCCAAAATATCCAACAAAAAACTCAAATATTAAATTCTGAGCTTTCGCAATTTATTTATTGTTTCATCGGAGAATTAGCTACAACCAATAACAATACGATATTAAATTGTATATTGTTATTGGTTGTAGCTAATTTTCTGATGAAGCAATAAATTGCGAAAGCTCAGAATTTAATATTTGAGTCTTTTGTTGGATATTTTGGCTGCCATACCCAAATCCTCACCATTGTTGAACTTAACTAGCCAGTACTTCTTTTCACCTTTTCAAGATCGCTTAATAAGCAGACATTTGGTAAATCCATAGCCAACAATATACCCTGATCTTAAATTACTGCCTTTGGGGTTAGTTAAAAAGTTTAGTGCTTAGAAGCCAACCAAAAACGTTACCAGAATTAAAAGACAGTATTACGGAGCAATTCAATAAGAAATGTTACGGAATGCCGTGTGCAATTTGGATGAAAGGTTGGTAATTTTACAATAACAAAATGGAGGTCATATTGAGCAATTGCCGTAACTAATCTCATTCCTTAAGGAATTATATTTCGTTTATTTTTTGTTATTAATTTAATTTGCTAAAAAGTTCAAAGCGTATCCCTAACTTTATGATAACCCTATACATATGAAGTTGATTTGCAAATACCTTTGTTTGCATGGTATTACAGTCGATATGAGGTAACAAAATGTTGTTTAAATTATCCAAGTCTTCTATCCAGAGTTAAATTAAATCATATAACTGGATTATGTCTGAAGTGTTTTACGTGTAAATTAACGGCGAAGGTTAATATTTACGTTTTATCTCTGCTTAAACATAAATTATTAATGAAGTATGTGTCAGTCTGAGTAAGTAATTGAACAAACTTTGTCTCATCTACTCAAGCATATTTTTACTAACACTACATATTGGTTAAATATTTAAAAATTCTTAAATTATATCGAAAGCTTCCTCGATTCGAGTCCCTGTTATGAAGACTCGAGTTTTGATCGCATCATAGTAGTGTAAAAATATACAATACAAATATAAAGCACAAAAATTAATAAATAAGACGAAACAGAAACAGAAACTTGACGTTCCACTACTAATAGGAATGGTTCCTTAAGGAGTGAAATGTGAAGGGAGTGAAGTTACAGAAGATTACAGTAACTGGACGTGTCAACCAGACTGGAGGCGGAAACCGTCTGACTGTAAGTTGAGTGGGGAATGTCAGAAGGTCACGGTAATTCGACGTGTCAACGGCACTACAGGCTAAAGTTCCTGAGTCAAGTAGTTTTCGCTTCGCAGCCTTCTCTCTTTCCTCATCCACCTTTGAACCTTGAGAAGGTTGTTAGTGGCGAAACTTCCAATTCTTTTCCTTTAGTGTTTTGTTTTATTTTACTTTTTGTGTTATATTTGTTTACACTGCTATAACGCCGCCAAAGCCAAGAAGACTTCAACAGTAGTAGTATTACCTATTATCCGTTACAGGCTCGGTGGTCGATAGACTAAGATCGGTCCATCTTGATCATGATTGTGAGAATATTATATCGGGCGATCGAGAATGATTGTCCGTGCCGCTCCCATGACTTAAGCCGAACATGGCAAATTGCCGCTCACCTGAAATTGTTTTCATTGGCGTAGCAATTCGTTTAAATGTAATATGTAGGTAGGCAACTTAACAGTCTTTGGTGTCACGCGGAATTGCATAAACAATCAGTCGATTCTTCTCTTCAGGCCTTCGACTACATTCTGCAACATTTCTGGTCCAATTTCGCCTATTGCTATTCTCACAGCTTCCTTCAGTTCGTCTAATGTGTCCAACCGATTGCTAAATATTTTATTCTTCAAATAACCAAACAGAAAAAAATCTAACGGAGTAAGATCTGGAGATCTTGGAGGCCATCTGTTAATGTTAAAAAGCCGATTGACATAAAATTTTTCTAGATAATGAATAGTCTGTCTTGCAGTGTGGGGAGCAGCATTATCCTGTTGAAAGAATCCTGTCGTTATCTCACCATCGTGCAATTGTTCTATAAACGTATTTAGAATTTCACGATAATTTGCAGCTGTAATTGTCTCTTCACAAAATATTGGTCCGATAATTCTTCTAGGGTGTAGTTGTGTCTCGTGGTAGACATGAGGATTTTCAGCTGATCATATTCTATAATTTTGTGAGTTTCCATATCCCGATAAATGAAACCATGCTTCATCAGTAAAAAAGGATAAATTTAGCAAGTCATCATTCCTTAAATTTGCATTGAACAATTGACAATAATCTATACGCTTATTATAATCCATAGTTCTGGCACAACCGATATTTTATATTGGTGATAACGTAACTTAGTTTTCACCACTTTGTGACACGAACCATAAGATAGGCCTAAAAATAAATGTTTAATTAGTTTCAATATGCATTATGTGAAATAATTAGACAAAATAATCATTGTTTGTTGAGCCAGTTGCCTTAATGGCTTTCGCGGACTCTGATCAAGACGAGCTCGAACATCTTCAAGTACTTCCTCATTAAGAACTGTCCTACGGCCAGAGCTTTTTCCTTTGCAAACACTGCCCGTATTTCTAAACCGCTCTTCTGTTCTGAAAACATGTCGTGATAGCGATTCATAATCCAGGTCAATATCGGAAAATTCGGTGGTTAAATCGTCAATACATGATCGTGTTGAATATTTCCATTGACCATTTGGATCACATTCTCCACTACCGAAATATGCTTCTAAACGAAACTTCTGTTGGTCAACCCCTAAGAGGCATTATAACCTAAAAACTAAGTTTTATTCGTAACATATTTTATAAAATTGGAATAATGCTAACGTACCGGAATCGCTAAATATGAGATTAAATAGCCTTCAAAAAGACTTTTTGATGAAAATAAATTACGACAATAGGCAAAAATACACAATGAAAAAGCAAGAAAATAAACGCCAATGATTAAATACACAAGAAATATGACAAATGTTCAATAATTTTTGTATATTGCTAAGTTCATACGCATAAATGGAAATAAGTAGAGGAAAGTCGCCTAACTTCGGACATTTCCGACTGAACGGACATTTTTAGTTTTTTTACTGAGGTGCAAACTCCCAGTTATTTTTGTTAATTACAAGTATTTGACAAATTTGTGCTTTTAACCAGGGTAAGTTAAGAAATTAATTTATCTATCGACCTAGTTGAAAATAAGTACACTGCAAAAGTTTTAATTTTATAAGGTTATATCTTAAAAAGTATAAAGTTGCCTTATTTCGGATAGTAAAGTTCTCTTAATTTCGGATATCTGAAATTAGGAACGTAAAATCGTTGGCTATAAAAAATCAAAAGGTAGTAGATTTTGTTAAAAACTGCTTTATTTTAGAACAATATGTCGAGAACTGGAAAAAAGCATAAGACGTGGAACCAAGATCAAATGAAACTTGCTATTCGTGCTGTCAGAGAAAAGGAAATGGGGTGTCTTAAAGCTTCAAAAGTGTTTGATGTTCCAAAATCCACTTTGGAAGACTATGTAAAACAATTTGACAAAACTCCTGAACAATTAGTTGCTGCTCCAATTGGAAGAAGACCAGTGCTTTCTTTAGAAATGGAAGAAGATTTAGTTTCATATTGCCTGGAAATGGATAGGCGGTTTTATGGATTGGGCACTGCCGATACTAAAAGACTTGCCTATGAAATAGCATTTAAGAATGGTTTGCGTCATCCTTTTTCTCAAAAAAATGAAGCTGCCGGTAAAAAATGGTTAAAAGGGTTCTTTAAACGTCACCCAGTTCTTGCTCTTAGAAACCGCACGGCATCTCAAAAGCTAGAATCAAAGGCTTTACTCCAGAAAATGTTAATACATTTTTCGACCTTCTGGAACCAGCAATGGAAAGAATTAATTATAATCCCTCAAGATTGTACAACGTCGACGAAAGTGGCATAACAACCGTCCAATCTAAGAATTCACGAGTTATAACTCTCAAAGGCAAGAAACAAGTTGGAACAGTAACGCGTAAGGGGCGCTAGTTACTGTGGTTTTTTGCATGAATGCTGTAAGAGGTTTTGTTCCTCCATTATTTGTCTTTCCTAGAAAAAACATGAAAGCTGAGTTGCTAGATGGAGCGCCACCAGGTACGATTGCAGCTTGTCATCCATCAGGCTGGATTCAACAACACATATTTTCTCAATGGCTACAACACTTTATTGGCCATGTAAAACCCTCTCTCCAAGATCCAGTACTGCTTATCCTTGATGGCCACTATAGTCACACAAGAAATATTGAGGTAATAGAAATGGGGCGCAAAAATCAAGTTATTCTCTGTATTCCACCCCACACATCACATAGAATGCAACCCCTAAATATAGCATTCATGTCGCCTTTTAAGACGTATTATTCACAACAAATTGAAATGTGGCTAAAGCACAATCCTGGTCGCATTGTAAATGCCTTTCAAATTTGTAAACTTATGTGCCCAGCATATTTAAAAAGTGCAACTGCTAAGATTTCCGCTAATGGTTTTCGAAAATGGGATATATGCCTTGAATAGAAATGTCTTTGCAGATCACGACTTTTTAATTGAAAGACAAAGAGAAAGGACACCACCAGCCCAGCCCATAGAAAATAGGTTGGAAATAGAAGAGGAAACGACAAACAATAATAAGGAAATACCACCTACAAAAACAGAATTGATAAACCGAAGCGCCAGTTCCACAGCTTCCGCGACAAAAAAGCAATATATACGAGCGGAGGATATTAGTCCCATACCTTCTCATAGTGGAATCTCAGTAACCAATAAAGGGAGAAAACCTCGGCAGGGTTCTAGTCGGATAATAACTAGTACACCTTATAAAGACGAACTAGAGCAAAGCCTCCGTGAACTAGAACGAAAAAAGTCATAAAAAAAAAAAAGAAAACTGCCTAAAAGCAGCAAATTAAAAGAAGACAATGGCAGAAAATCCGCACTACGAAATAAACAAAAATGATGACTCAGATTCTGATGAAGACGATGATACGCAAGGGGAGCATTGGATAAGGTGCATTAAGTGTTTCAAGTGGAGTCATGAACAATGCGCCAACACTGAAAAGAAAAAAGCATACATACATATGTGACTTTTGTTTACTTTTGTAGATATAGCACAAAGGCTATTTCCTAATTTCGGATACCCTACCCGAAAAATGCACTAAGTTCCTTTAATGATATAAAGAATATGCAAAATAAAGTTAGTTTGTCAACAAATCTTCTTTCTTTAATAAACAATGTATTTTTTCGATTAGTTTGAATACAAAAAAGTATTGTTAATTTGTAAGATATTGAACCAAAACAAAATGGTGTCCGAAGTTAGCCGACTTTCCTCTACACACTTATGGACTTGGGAAATTAGTTTTTTTCAGACAATCTTTCTCGGTCGCTCGATATTATATACAAATTTTTGCTTTTACAGTATAAAATATGCGCTTAACATTGCAAGATTAAAGTTATTTAAGATTATGATGTTGTTCGAACAATTAATCAAGGAAGCATTGTATTTAATACCTCTGCATTTAATATATACATTCACTTTGATTTTAATTTGCTACTTGATGGAATGTTGAATAGAATGAAGTTATATAAAAGCAACTAATCCTCAATACTAACATCAAACATAATCCTCAGCATTAACAAGAAATGTAAAATTCAACTCACAGTCAGTACTATTATTGGTTATTGAACTGTTAATACTAAAACGCATCGGTATTTATGTGCTTCGCTTTTTAAATGTTTTGATTTCCATGTAACTTCGTGATATTGCGCCGCGGCCTAACATCGTACAAAAGGCATTGAAGGTACCGTTACTTCCACCAAAGAACATCTTATACTGATCGGAATGCATCAGGTTAGTTGGAATGGCAAGTTTACCTTAATAAATATTACTTACGTAGCGTCAATGTTTATTCACTGTGCAATGTTGGAAATCGATGTTGTTTGTAATGCATTGCAATCCAAATGAAATTTCTATGTAAGAGATGAAAATGGGGGCACTCAAGGAAGTGTACATAGATATTTAACACGTCTTTCAATTCTCCGTTACAAAGTTGACGTAAAACACTTAAAACATATACGTATATAAAGCAGCGCAATCTATCAAATTAGAAGTCTCTAGTAATTATTACGTTAAATATTAGGTTTTAATAATGAGCTTCCGTTGGTCTTGTATTATGATATAAATAGATGGGAAACTTTGGTATAGATATACGTAAGTAGTAATTAACTAATCGTTAGGTTAAAGAACTGAATTCGAATTATTAATGAACTCAGTTGGTATCCATGCAAGTCCATTTGATTGTTTTCTTTAAATGCTTAGTACATTCACTGTTGTCTTTTTCCTACTATGATCATCGATGATTGAGTTAATTACATAATATAATAGATACAATATATTGAAGCCTTAACTATTTTACACTAGGTGCTCTAAAGTTTTCAGTTACTTCAAGAAATGGTTTACTATTTATTTGACAGCGCAGATACTACTAATTGATACATATGTATGTTAATTAGAGCGTGGCACTTTTTTTCTGATTGCATTTATACATTTGCAATTTTTTGATTGTGTGATTAATCCGAATCTATCTATATCACATTTATAAAAATCAAAAATGAACAATTATATGAGAATGGAACCACAAATATCTAGGAAGATCATAGAGAGAGAATTTCATAAGCATTCGAGACCAATTAATAGTATCAATGTAATTAATATAGTGTACCACCATAGTATATAATATGAATCCTTGCTTTGTAGTGTAAAATAAAGTTTAAGAACTTTATTCCTTAACTAATTTATACAAAGAACACCTGAAGCTTATAATTCTTTTTCTTAATGCACTGCCTAAAAAATTAAGTTAAACTGTATGAAATTAATATATTCTCGTCAAAAACACCCTGCAATAAATTTTCCATTTTATGACTTCAAACGTTTTTAGTTTATCATATCAAGTATTTTAGCAGATCATATTTGAAACTTTCATACTTAATCAAGTTAGCAGTTTATCAAACATTATTTGTGTTCAAATAGGCAACGATTTTGGTAATTCGATTTTGCAGTTTACCCTATCTCTGTCGTCTTTATCTCTTGTATTGAACAACAATTCATTTCGTAGTCTAATTCTTATCTTATTCTCTCTATCGAATAAGATCAGCACTAGTACTTCGTCTACTCATCGATCTTCTCGGAACAGTTTCGTCTAACAACTAAGTAGTTTCTGAGCCAGACAATGAAAGTTAAGTCAAAGATAATTCTCAAATGGAAGAATGCATTAGACAGTTTAACTCTAGACATGATAAAAGATGAGTTGGATACAGACTTGAATCCAAATGAAAAGTGTGGTAATGTCAGTATCTACTGTTTAGCAGATCACTTTCAAAACTTTCATTCTTAATCAAGTTAGCAGTTTATCAAACATTATTTGTTTTGGTCATTCGATTCTATAACCTACTCTATCTCTCTCGTTTTTACGTCTTGTATTGAACAACAACTCATTTCTTAATCTAATCTTACTCCCTCTATCGAGGACGATCAGAAGTAGCACTTCGTCTACTTATCCATCTTCACCGAACAGCTTCATCTAACAACTAAGTAATTTTTGACCCTGACAACAAAAATTAAGTAAAATATCATTTTATGATTTGTTTAAACCAAATCGTCAGCTCTTACTAGGTTATTGTTGTCTGAATTGCTAAGATAAACTTAGTACGCCACTACAATCTTCTTCATTACTCAAGATACGTCAGGATAAATGGAAAGCCCACTATAGATCGGGACACACCCTAACAAATCTTTTCTGAGAAAAAATACCAGAAGATAACTTGTAAGGTACCCCAGAAAATTCGTAGAAAGGCTTGATGTTTCAAAATCCGATACGTTCCGTATTTTAACTAGAAAGTTTAGACTGACATTCACCAACACTTTCATAATCTGTCGCTCTGAGAGTTTGCATACAGTGTTCAGAAAATAGGAACAGTAGTCAGAAACCTAATGTCATATGGGCAGTGACATAGCAACCACCAGGATTTCCTGTGACAAACGCTACAAAATGTTTTTGAATTGGGATGAGTGGAGGAATGGTGAAGCGAGAAGACCAATAACCCAAGACTGCTACATAGATGGGTTAGAAGCAGGTACTACTTCCGGCGGTTGTGTCTATGAGCTAAACCTGGCTTACAAACTATTTGAACCATTGGGACATACACTACGGCGGAGTGTCTGAAAAACTGACCAGTTCTGGCCAGACACAACAAGATCGATTAACTTGGTGTGGGTGGCAAGGCACAGGAGGATACTGAGGAATGAAATTGCAGACCAGCTAGCGAAGGAAGGCTTCCAAATGAAATTTACTGGACCGCAGCCGGGTCTGCGCATTACGAAGACTCCAGTATGTGGTGCAATTAATGAGTGGACCGTGAAACAACACAAATCAGATTGGGACCACACTTAGTAAAAGAAGCTAGCGAGTAACCAAGGTATTAGTTCTTTAACCATCCACTTGTAAAGATGACAATTAAAATGGTATTGTTTCTATTCTTTCAGTTTACACAACCCGACCATCGATCAAGAAAGATATGTTTGCCCTTAATTAAACAAGTCTACTAAACTCTGTATTTTACCACAACCACACTTTCATGTCATTAAATCAAAACAAAAACCCTCATTGCATAAGCATACATTCTACAAATAATAAAATAGTTTAATTAGGCGACAAGTAAAATAAACGAAAACGTAAGTCAAATGTGATTAGTAAAAGAAAGTAAATAAGAACAAGCAGAACATTACATTGTAGGCATCAAATTAAATAATATTTCATTGCATGTATTATTAATTGAAAAGTTCCCACAGAAACCAGCAAATTACCGTTCCGGAAGAAGTAGTGCTACTAATTTATTCAGAAGTCTCGTCCGTCTGCTACTAATAGTATAGTTATTAAACCTAGCTTCTTCACAGATGCCAATGTAACTGATTCAAGAAAGAGTCTGGTAATGTAATGAATGATATTTCTCCGCATATCGATAACTATTCAACAAGTCATCTATAAATAGACAACACTCTTGGTAGCAATAGCATGATAGTGAATAGAGGAGACGTTCAGTTGGTAGAACCGCAAAAGATAAGAAGATATAAAAAGGGGTAAATGTATACCATCGCAAAAAGAAACCCGTCCAGCTATTACACCGAGAAATAATAGCGTCTTTTGTTCTAATCGAACAGTATATCTATTATATGTAACAATGTTGCGGTTGTATTGAGGGACATTTATATTCGTTCCCTGTGCGTAAATAGACCAGCAGAGATAGTAAGCGTTGCAATGGAGTTCGGACGTTTACCGGATTCTCGTTAAACCTATCTTACCATCTTCAATTTTTTCGTAACGCGAACAAGACTACACAGTGGTTCTTATATAAAAAGTTTCTGCATCTTTAATCGAGATACCGCTTATGTGGAAGATTTTTTTATCGAAACATATTGCTGGATGTTGCGTGTGTGCAGTTAGATGGCTGAAGTAAAATGCACGTGACCGTACCGACGAATCAAATTAAAACTGTGGGAAACGTGTAGGTTACATATAGACAGCGCTTTTAGAATACGAGTTTACAAGTTTTGTTTGCGATAATTTTATACAATGTAAGTACCTGATAGCTTGCAGTCTGACAGCATCAACCGAACAATAGCGCATCCGAAGAAATAGATACATGCATCGAAGGTAATGAATCAATCCATTTGTTTCAGATAACAATGAAATTCATGCGACTAACTTCATGTTCGTAACATGCATTATGTGGTGACAGCATACACAATATCTTAAGAATGTATGTACATTCATTTTCTGAGCACTGTATGCAAACTCTCAAAGTGATACAAGATGAATGGGTTGGTGAATGTCCTAACTTTCTAGTTTAATATACGAAATCTATCAGATTTTGAAACAAGATGCCTTTGCGGGAATTTTCTGGGATACCTTACAAGTTATCTTCTAGTATTTTTTTCTCATTTTTTGTGAAATATAGTTAAGAATACGCTATCTTTTAACCGACATATACAGACAATAAGTTTCAAAATAATTTATTTGCACATTATTTAATTATTGCAAGTAATTGTAGGCAATTCGTTGCTAAGCTTCCTGCGAATCTTCCCAAATTTGTTCAGCATTCTGTGGTTGTCGTGCTTTCGCTTTTCCGCCCAAGATTATTAACGAAACTTTTCCTACCGCCCCTTTTTTTTCCAAAAAATCTCCACATATTTTGGTTGTGTGTTTGGGATCGATATTCTGCTGGAATGTAAGTGGTTGACCATTAATGCGGATAGGTCATTTCTAATGGCAACGGGCGATTTTGCAAAATATACAGGATTCTTCGTTTTGCATTTTTCTAGTTATTTAGTTATATCCTCAAACTATCATATTTTACGATCCTGGACATTAAGTATGCTTCATTAGGACGCTTTTCCGGTCGCCGACAAATGAAAATTCTGTACCTAGACCCGATGATTTTAAATTTGAGTTCGTCCGTTCATAATACGGTTTATCACTTCTCTAAAGTCAAATTTGAGAAAAACAAATGTTAAGACAGTCATTTTAAATAAAACCACGCATAAAACTGTTCTATTCTGCAATGTAACAACTACTACATACTATCTAAGACACAAGGCGACACACATCGTTTATAATAAATCCCAATGCATTCAATATACCCAAAATCATTCCAATTCATAAAAATGGTCATACCTAAACATTACGCCGGAAATTATAGGCTAATTGCAATCTTACCTTCACTCTCAAAAATATTTGAAAACGTAATGTATATACATTTAAGCAATTTTATGTTATCCAACAATTTTATTTCATCGTGTCAGCATGGGTTTGTAGAGGGAGAATCTACCACCACTGCATTGACAGACATTATAGATAACATTCTAAGAAATCTGAAGGCTCAGAAATATCTATCTTTCTCGCGCTTTTGATTATGTAAATCGCAACATTCTTTTGAAATAGTTGTCGGCATATGGAATTTGAGGAAATGCGTTGTCCTTGTTTGAGTCATATCTTTGTGAGTGCAAGTACCTCACTGAAATTAAGTACAGATACATTACTCACTATAGATCTAGCGTTGATGAGGTTTCAATTGGGGTTCCGCACGGTTCAGTGTTGGGGCCCCTACTTTTCCTAATTTTTATCAATGACCTACCGTTTTCTGTGTTTGGTGGTGTCACGATGTATGCAGACCACACTGCAGTGACGGTTGCCGGGGAGACTCGTCAAGAGTTAGCGAAAAGCTGTAGCATTATTTTAAAAGAACTACTAGAGTGGTTTAGTAGGAACAAATATTAAATGTCGAAAAGACCAAAATCTTTTTTTTTGTGAAGGTCTTGAAGAAAACTTTACTACACGTGATATGTGCTTCAATATTGTTACCGAATAAACTCCTCGGATTATTGAAAAAAATGTATGTTGGGACGCCCACAATAACTTAATTACATTAAGATTAAATAAGTCGTTGTACGTCATTAGAAAAATAAAAGAAACTTGCAACAGTAGTATATTGAAAATTATTTATTATGCACTTTTTCATTCGCATTGTATCACGGATTACTGCTTTGCGGTAGTACTTCCAAGTTGAACTCAATGCTGGTACTTCAGAAGAAGGCTATACGTATAATCTGCAGTCTGAGTCGTACTGGCTCATGTAGAGCTCATTTCATAAGGTACCCAGGAATCCCAATAGTTTACAATTTATATATTCAACTAGCGGCATCCTACGTTCACAATAATTTGCAACAATTTCAAACGAACTCTGACAGTCAGTGGTATAATACGCGAGAAGTATATACCCGGGAGTCGGGAGAAGATTTCAGTGAGACAACGATGATACGAAACCTAATGGCATCAGAAGAGCAATGTTACCTGGACTGTAGAACAATACGATCAATCATACAAACCAAAGAAGAAGAACAAAGATAGAAGGGACGGCACCACACTGATGAAATGCGAGAACGAGTTCCGGTGTGGAAAAGCGAAAATTCCGACGAGGGGAGAGTTTTTTAGACAGTAAGAATCTCACACAAGCCATGATGTCGTTTCCTCTCCTATATTAAAAATGACTATATTAGATGCAATTTCTTCAGACCCAGTAAATTTCATGGATCCCACATTCGTTTGGGTATAAAAATATATAACGCACTGCCTAGCAATATAAAACAGACTCCGAGGCACCAGTTTAGGTCACGACTAAAACTATTTGTTAATGACAAGTACTCCTTGGAGGAATTTTTTAACGAACACGGGGTCGGCTCTGGACATTGATGTGATGTTTTTAATATTTTCTCAATTGTGTGTGTCTATTGTATAAGTTTATTTAATTTTTGTTTTTTTTTAACGTTATCTTAAATTTATTATATGTAGTTTTGTCATTATCCTTTGGATGTCAATGTTTATATGTGCTTTTGTATATTTTATTTATTTTTTTCTCTGCATCTCGTATGTACACCACTGGTACAAATATACTATCTATCTATCTATCTATCTATCTA
>ML219589.1:395-31279 GCA_004785975.1 Popillia japonica | reverse complement strand
TCTCATCTCGTTATTTTCCTTCTTATCTATATCCGGTACTTCTCGTTGATTACCTATATTTTCGTTGTTGATCCTGTTGACTTGGTTATTTTCGTTAACAAAATGTTTGTAAGTTTTGACGTGTTTTCGTAAGCTGCTGGGGTCAGTGTAACGTTTAGGGCAACCTGGCACCTTACATTGATAGGGTTTCTCCACCTGATGGGTTCGTGTATGTTTGAATCTATCACTGGAGTTCGAATAGGCTTTGTTGCAGCCTGGGACGGGGCAAATGTAAGGCTTTTCACCGCTGTGGGATCTGGTGTGAATTTTTAGGTTTTCCGCCCTTGAAAATGATTTGTTGCATAAGCTGCACTGATGAGGTTTTTCGTTTGTGTGCGTTCTCACATGTACTAGCATTTTATACCTGGAAATAAAGAGAGATTTTGTTAGTGATGTTTGTATTACAAATTTGAATTATGGAAGGCTGTTTTGTGTTATAAGACTTCAATCATGTTTTTTTATTTATTTTTAATTTAATTTTCGAACGCAGTTCTTGCTAGTTTAGACTAGTGGTGTTCTAGCTGGTGTTCTAGAACGAAATACAATAGAATTTCACTATAGCTAATAAAGACACCACAGAATTGTATATGGCTATGCCTATATAGGATAAACGAGGAAAAGTATGTTGTATGTTATTGTGGCGAAGTTCACAGCGTTGCAAAATGTCAGAAACAACAATAAATTAGAAGGATGTGAACAAAAAAAGACGCAACTCAAATTGAAGACCAGTCAATATCTACAGAAGAAGAAGTATATGAAGAACAAATTTCTGTATTCATTTCTCTCAAAATTATACATCATCCACACTTATCTTTTCAAATCAAAGCGGCAGTACATATATAGCTGTTTACTTCTCAGACAAATAAACATAAATGTTTAGACTTATTGGTAAAGCCAAGTTCGAAACATTATAACTCTTGTATATCGGGATTGATTTCTTGAAAAGTTGCCTATAGTATGAATGCACGAAAAAGGTGTTGGAATGTTTCTGTATAGATGAGCCTACTGATTGTTCTGACAAATTATATAATAATGTAAGATCAATTATTGATGTTGCACAGAAGAGGTGTTATGTAGCTACTAGACTATGGAAATAAGTTTAGTGTATATGACCAAAATATATCTTTTCTTAAACTTTGAACAACTCAATAGCTGCAGCGGTAAGACTGCTGGCCATTGCTAGGACGGTATTGATGGTATAGGGCTTGACAATGTTGTCGGTGGTGCTGAGAATACTATTCCCGTTGAGGACAACAATCCTTTTTTTTGTCGAAAAGGTGATCACTATCTGTCATCACATTTCTCAATATTTTAAAACCAAAACTATATGGCTGCTAGTAGAATAAAAATTAATAGATTTGTAAATTACTTGTTATAAAAGATTCAGAAATAAAGAAAAAAGAAAAAGCTTAATCTGAGAAAGTGATCAATGATGAAAAAAGTGATTATGTTAGACCATAAGGTAATTATTGCGATGTAAGGATATCTATCGATCTTATTGTGGACTATAATTCCGGTATGGCTGCCTTCGGAAGACTATTAATTTCCAATACAAATACAACGTAGTAGCCAATTTCAAATATAATCTACTCCATAAATATGAATAGTAGGTGGATAATTAAGTAAGGCCAAATATAATTTGGGATAGGTTTTAAAAAAGTTTAAAAAAGCTGTTGATTCTTTCACTCCCAAAGGAATACAAAAAGAAGTAAGGCCCGATGCAAATTGAATGTCGAACACGCACAGGGTGAGATCACGTGACCTTACGAAGCCTTATTACTGCATCTTGAATTCAGCCTAGTTTATCCCAAACCCTAAAAACATTAGTACCAGTAATACATCTTGTTCTCGATTCTGATGAGTTATTAAGACATACACGAATAAAAAAAGATCGAAATAAGTGTTTGCGTGGAAGACGTATCCGCGGGAAATATGAGTTGTCGCAGAAACTTGAAGAAGTACTTATTCAATATCAAAACGTTTGGTCTCAATACGAATCAATAATCAGCGTCGGCAGTGTTATAGAAGACGGGATATTCTCATAGAAGATAAATTATCGTTTGGAAATTTGTGTTGGTTAGGTACCTACTCAAGAATTTTTGCTGCTTTACAATAAAATACTGAATAGTACGCGTGAATAGTACACGTGAGGCAAATTTTAATGAAATGTTATGGATTTATTGATTAGAAAGGAATAAGAGATGTTGAAAACAACTCAAAAACAAAACAAAACTTTAACTATTTTAGATACCATTAATGCTAGTGTAATACACAAGAATTTTTATTCAGTAACGCAAATAATCGACTTGAACCTTTTGTTTTATCCTGGAAAACCCGTAATTTAATTTTTAATAACAATAATAAGAAACAGAAAATAACGATATTTGCCAATTAAGTATATTATAATTACTGCTTGGGGTATCTTTTGTTTACACAGCACTTACATATATGAAAAAATTGTTTAAGATATGTCGTGTTTACTTTGATAACAAATTAAATTGAGTGGACCATAAATATTTCACTATGCAGTTTTGTTTTTAACATTGAAAATAAGCAGATTCTTAAAAAAACCTATTACACAATTGTTTTGGTTCTTGAATGAACAAGTTATGTATGATATATAGGTACGAAGATTCTTGATCATCATGATTTTTAAAAGGCAAGGGTTATTATTTTTTGAAAATATGACGCTTCGTCCATAGATCTATCACGACTACAATTTATGTACCTTCTAATTATTTTAATAGAGAAGTTGGTCACTTTCACCAAACGAAACCTGATACCAATGACTTAGTAGCACTCTGATACGATTGGTTGGCCTTTACATTACGACCAATCTTATTGGAATGCTACCAAGAGATCGATAATTTGTGTTTGAAATGCTTCTGTTGATATCTATAATATTAAAAAATGCTTTAATCATTGTCAATTGAAAAACAATATATGTATTTTACTTCTTTTGCTTAACACATTAATGCATTGGTCAACTTTGTAAAATAACAGCTTTTTATGTGGAGCTATTTTGTACAATAATATTAACAATCACACATTCCTGGTTCCAAAGTTCCCGGCCTCGAACCGTTTATGGTAAATTAGTCCTTCGGTATCCTTAATCCCATAAACATGTTTAATAAAGTGTGAAACGCCAAAATAAATTTGTTATGGCAAGTTTGCACTAGTCACGTGATTGCATTATACTAAACTAGGTATATACATCTCATTACAATATCTTGTTAGGTAGTTCATGCAATAAATAATTTTCTATCTGTTTTAATTCTTACCTAGCATTGAATCCTTTATTATTCCTTCCACATCCTTCCCAACCGCAGTAGTATAATCCTCCAAGTCCGCTGATAGCATGCACTTTGCTCACGTGATCTGACAATTTATCCAGTGATTCGAACACTATTCCGCACGATCTCCAACAACACTGAGTCTCTGATCGTTTGGGCAAAATTGGCGGAGGTATTCCTTGAATCGGTTCTGGAGGAATATCGACGCTCGACATCGAATTATCACTGTCACTCTATATACATGAGAATAAGAACATAAAATCTAATGTTTTGGTCGCTTTGGAATGGTGTGCGCTTAGAAGAGCACAAGAACTAACCTGCATGCTATTTGGAGAATTTGGCATCATTAATTCTTCAGTCATCTTTGATTTTAAATCAAATCTTCTAAAGTAGGAATAAGTCGTCCCTATTGGTGGTGGCGAAGAGTAGACGTGTGGATAGTAATGTAGTGGGCTGCCCTCAATCATCCTGTGATCGTAACAGATCATCATTAAATTTTTCGGTAGACTGCGTCTAGCACAACGTTTAGATTATGAATGGTTTTATTAGCGTTAAATTATACTCAAGTAGATATTATTGAACAATTCGCACCGTATCTGTTTCTCTCGTTCACGTTTAACTGATAAGTCCGTCAGAGATGAAGCTCTACGATTTTATGAGAGCTCTTTCGAATTGATAAGGAAATGATTTTGGCTGGCGAGAATTATTATTATTATCTCTCTCTAAAACATGTTTGTCGAGACTAGTCTATTTTGTTTTTCATCCAACTCGTTGGGGGCAAAGTAACAATTTACAGTTTTGAAAGAAGTATTTACCACGCACTTGCAGAGATACACAACTAGTAAAATCCAGTTGGAGTTTTATGGATCATGGAGGTTTTGATAATTTGCGATACGAACAAAGTTGTCTGACCCTATTACAGGTTATAACTGGTTATTATCTGTTGATGCTCCGCTGAAGTTACATCAGAGTTGCGGGGTTTTGTCTGTACGACTTAATTTAAGACATACTTGATAAATCTAGGACGGAGTTTGTTGGAATGTTTACCTCTTTTTAATAATTTTATTACAACTGATTATTAACGTAGGTGACGTTAGACCAATAATCACATAATGCACAAATAAGTATTATAAGTATTGTATAAATTTATGCGTTCAAAATAATACTTAAAGAATATATGTATGTACATATATTGGACTTTGAAATGTCTCGGATTCCTCTCGTACGATTATCTGCGTTTCTAATTGTGAATCATAATGTACCTTGTATATCATGTAAGTACATAAAATAATCTGAATTGTGCGATTATTTACGCATATTTTGTATATACCTATTGAGAGGAAAATTACAAAATTATGAGGATATTTATTATCTACTTATATATCAAATCGTCGTTTATTTTTAATCAAGAAGGTCTAGACGAATCTACTTGAGTTGATTAAAGCAACACACGCACAATATTTGTATGTGTAATTGATGTGTATTAGAAAACGATGAAAATTTCAGCAAAAACCAATTGATTGCTCAAGGTAGTATTGCTAGTGAATTACAAACATATTTTTACATTATTTACTTATTCGCCACCGTAAAGTATACTTATAGCATTATTTAATCCTAGAATATAAAAGAAATTAAAATAATGTGTTCTAGTCTACACAGAATGGGTTCATTATCAATAAATCGAGTTTAACCATAGCACGATAATCAATTTGCGCAGGATGCAGTATTATCATAAAGGAACGTTTACGGTTTGGATGCCTGTTTGGATGTTGCTCACAAATGCTAGTTCCACCTTTGAATGGGCCATAGTGTATTCAAAAGAGCTGGATAAATGGAAGTGTGCGTGACGATTTGGATTTAAAAAAAAATGCATTTAGATATGGGTATTTTCTAGTTCCGTTAAGCACTTGAATTAATCTTTAAAAACAGTACTTTAATCTGTGGGGAACCCCATAAAAATTCCTATATCATATAACATTTTAATAATTGATGATATTGACTGATTACGTTTTTTCATCAGATAACACACTATGTCCAGCCGGCATCTGTCACAGGTCTATAATATATTTCCTGGCAGAGGATTTAATTGTATCTTTCCATATCCCACTTCACACTTAAGTCGCTTGTGAAAAAGTCTGCTTGTTTCTACGAAGTAGTTTTTGGTGCGCTTTCAAATATAAAAGAAAAAACCAAATAAGGAAAAACTAACCGATGTATTGACACATTGACAATAGGTACACTAGTAACAAAACTAGTTTCCCAGTTGAAGCTAACTAATAAACACACAATAAATCCATTAATTGATGCAAACATGAGACATGCGACATGATTCTCAAGAGACGAGAAATGGGTTGTCTAACAGATGAACCAGGTCAAAGCATTTCCAAGACCAATATTCATTAAAAAAAGGTGTTTCTATCTGTTTGGTGGGATTTCAAAGGACTTGTTTTTTGTTGCTTTTACCGGACAACACAACGATTCATTTTAAATTGTACTGTCATCAGTTGGGTAAACTAAATGATTCACTTAATCAGAACACAACAGAACAGAGCAGTTAAACAAAAATGACCGTGTAGTCACACTACTGCCAGAAAGATAGCAGAAGAAGACTGGGTTACAATTATAAATTTAGTCAAATTGCCGTAAACATGAAAATTATAGGACCACGATTTTTACCGCAAATTGAATTTACTTTCCAGTAGAATTATGAGAATTTTGGCTGGTACATTTTAAGCTATGCTGCCTATCAAAACTACCACTACATGCGTTCATGTCAAGTTTTTCACGATTTTTCTTATGTAATAATTGGATTTTTATTGTCGGCTTTCTCTGTGTGGGTAATGTAATTTCTGAATTACATTCTTTCACAATTTTTTGATTAAATGTGATTTTTATTCTTGTTTTGTTTCAATTTTTCATAATTTTTCGAGAAATTTTGTATTTTTCGGATAGATTTGGTTTCCTTATGGTTTTGTTTATTTTTTCCCTTGTTAAATCCGCTTCTTGTAATTTTCTTTCATCCTTCTTTCTAACTTGCTTATCTGACATTTTTCTCTTCCTTGTATCCCGATAGCGTTTTATTTTTCTCCTTGCCTTTACTTTTCAATTGTAGTTCCTTACGCAGAATTACATTTTCCACAGTTCATTCAGCACAGTATCTTTTATTGCATACAGTATAATATATGTATGTATGTGAGTACCTAATTCTGGAGTTTTTTGACTTTCTTCATTAGTTTTTGCTTGGATTTAAATTTAATTTAAGAGTGCTGTTGCACTGCAACCTATTGGTTCGTTATATGGAATGTAAGCTGCTAACGATTTCCTGCACTTATAGCTCTCCATTCAGTCTAAGAGCTTTAATAAACTGCAGCAGCTGTGATGGTTTTAGAGAAGCTATTTCTTCCATTGTCTATGACGTCTTTATCGAGGTGATTGGTACGGATTTCTGAGATTGCGGTGCGGTTTGTGTTCCGGACTTTCATCTTCCGCTCCGCCGAACATGCAGCCGCTATTCTCTTTCAGATCTATTCTTGCCATGTGTTTCCCAAGTTGGAAATGCCCCGTAAGATGACCTGTGAGGACACGTAGTCTGTTTCTGCTTAGTTTCTGGTTAGTTCTAGCATGTCTTTGCTTGTTGAAATTCCAAGGAATTCCTTAGAATCTCTCAAACCAAGAAGATGCTCCTAGAGGTACTATCCTTATGCCACTTTACACCATATTCATACTTTGATTCATACTTTTTCTATACTAGATTCTATTCTAGGATTTTCTTAATACTCTTTTAGGTGCGAGTACAACAAATCAATACGTGATGGCGCTACTAAACAGCTTTCAAGTTCTACCAACTTGACCAACATAACCTACCTTCCTTTCCAATAATATACTGAACTTGTATTTATTTTCCGATGTTGGCCAATCTGCCAAAAGTACTTCTGCGCATGTTCTAGTATCAATTTAGGAACAAAAATAGGACAAGATCTAGTTTTTAAAATAGTATAGGATCTAGTATAGTTTGGTATAGCCTTTACATGATACTTTTTCTGACTATTTTTTCTAGTTTCTAGAAAATAGTATAGAAAAAGTATGAATCTAGTATGGTGTAAAGTGGCCTTTAGTCACCTTATGCCACAGAATGTCTCCGGTCTTTAGCTTTTGTTTGGCTCAGTACTTCAACTTTTATCATCTTTGGATATTTCTATCCACTACAGTTCTTGAAACACACGCTGTTATGGCATGGCATCATTGAAAATAAGGTTGCGTTTGTTAATTATGTCCCAACAGCGACCATATGTTGCTATAGCAGTTTCCCGTACTTCTACTGTTTAGATTTTTTTTTTTGCTTCTGTGAGACTACACTCATGTTTTGTTCATTTCTGTATGTTTGAAATTATACTACACTCTGGTGTTTCGATTATTGTACTGTTTCTCCTTGATTTTCAATCCACCCCGTTCACTTTGATCGGTTTCCAATAACAGTCACCACATAATCACTTTTCGTTAATTTGTCTGTTTATTTCAAAGTATTGATTATTGTGCTACTGTAGAGTTTGTAATTTCTATTATACCAAGTAACAGAAACATTAAAATACTATTATTATTATCTGTCATCCATCTGTAAGAAATCTGTAATATACAAATCTAGATAATTTCTAAGCGGTATAATACATATAATATTATACATATTACTTTCATAATTTACTATAATTTAGTCAGAAAAATGTTAAAATTCCATATTTTTTTCTTTTGTAATGTAAATTAAGCTGGTGAAGAATTTTAGTGCATGAATAATTCATCAACTGACAGGGAGGCATAGTACATCCTACAAATTGATTTTTTTTATGTAAGAATTTAAATTATTCTGATATTATTCGAAGCATCACATATTATTGAAAGCTTTGAAGTCAGTCAGAATACGTTGAATAAACGTTCATGATGCGAAAGCTGTCTAAGGGTAACTTTATTCCTGGTTTAGCATGCTAGTTATCATATAAGTATGTTTTTTAACAGAATTTTCTAGAGATGTTAATACTGATGGTGTTAAGCGATGTATCCTTCCAGCAAAATGGTTACTTGAAATGCTAGTTGTATGGCCAGGAAATATTAACAAATACACAATAATTGCTGATTGGGTTATCTTTGCAAATCTTTTAGTCGCTGAAATATTTCATTTTTTCTATGCTGTAGTTCACAGGAATGATATTATTACCGCTCTACTAGTTTCTGCGACTGTAACTACTACAATGGAAGTAAGAATACTAAATATTTGGAAATACATACTTATATATAGAATTTTATCAATTTGAAAATTTCTAGGGACTGGTCAGAGTGTACGTACTTATCGTAAAAAAACATGTTCTCAACGATATTGTCTACAAAGTTTGGAAAGATTTTTGGCCACTGTCATCCATGAGCACACAAGTATCAAAACGATTATCTATAAAATGCTATGTCACAATTGCGTTAACATTGGGATGTTTTGGCCCAGCAATATTTTGCAATTCTATCATCTCCTTATATCCCTATCTTATGGAGAACGACTTGGTTTTGAAATCTGTGTATCCGTTTCAATGGAATCAAACTTATGTTTACGAAGGCGTCTATGTTTGGCAGTATTTCGTCGAGTGGTATCTTCTTATAGTTGTCAATGTCTTCGATAACTTTGTAGTTTCGATTATGGCAATATCTGTTGTGCAATTTATTATATTACAGAAGATTATTAAAAGTATCCTCACTGATGTTTCCAAAAATCAGAGGAAAGTATTATTTGGAGAAGAAATTACAACTAGGGATGTTGTTCAAAGATGCTTAGCACAGCAATTAATGCTTATAGAGTACTTTAATAAAAAATCCTATACATTATATACATATATAACGTTTATGTTTTAGTATATGTGAAAAATTGGAGAGTATACTTAGTATTCCAATGCTTGTGCAGTTTTTTAATAGTACTGCTGCAATTTGTGCGTCTTGCATTGTATTGGTACGTATTGTCGAGATTCTAATATTTATAAAAGTGAGTTGGAACCAATAATTATTATCAGATTTGAAGAAAAATCTGAATTGGACAACGAAGTCTTGTTCAGTCATCTATTGTTAAAGATATGCTCTAACTAGAGCAACTAATAGCTGTGATTTACGAACACCATACTAAGGCTATGAGTAGTTTCAGTACCTTCAGATTCTCGCATCAATGTCCTACTATATTTTTAGACAGAGTTGTAAGGGTGAGCAGACAGTTTCATGTTAGCTTCAATTCAAAGGTATACTCGTACATCCCTAGAGCCTTTACTATTGCTTGACTGTTTTGGTTACATTGTGCAACGGCACATATTTCTGCATAAAACATTCCCACAGATACCTATGTCCACTTTTGTATGTTGTTGCAGCTGTTATTTGGCCTTTCAGTTTAGCCATCTTTTCTAACGGCTGTAAAGTTTTAAAACGCCCTAGTAGGTCTCCTGACTCATTGTGGTTTGTTCAAATCTAGTGTCGTTCAGCAAATTCTTCTAATTTTTCGAGCGAACTGTTAATGTTAGGTGTATTTCTTTGATTTAGTTTTCGCTATTTTCTCTTGCCATGCCTTTGGTCTGGAGTTTTTTCTTACGCTTAAAGTGAGTTAACAGTCTAGAAACTAAGACAGGCCAGAAAAGATACCAAAGAGGAAATAGCTAGTTGTCAAAATAATTTCTTTTTGGTAGAATTGTTGATATTATGCAATGGCCAGTTGAAAGCAGCATCCCCAATCAACGGATTTTTCTTGTTTTTGCTAATTTATGAATGATAAGAGTTTACTGAAAAGAGTTCTTTAGTTTGGACCTTTCAAGACTTGTAAGTAGTAGTAGGTTAGAGGAAACTCTTCAGAAATAAATTGTGAAGGTGACTAAATACATACATCAGTAGTAGATTATTCAAAATATTGTGGTACTGCTTTTTGCGTTTTTTACACCTGTGTGTTTTAATTTTCTCCATACTAATTCCATTTTCAGAAAGTAGAACCAAGCCAATTTTCTAAAATGCTAACATACGCTATAGCTCACATGTTTCAGTTATTTAGTTATTGCTATGTTGGTCACGAACTATCCATCCAGGTAAAAGTTTTATTCAGGTTGTAGAAAAGGTAATCAAACATTCAATTTGTTGTAGAGTGGAAATATGGCTACTGCCATCTACAATTGCAATTGGGAAAATTCGGACGATACTGAATTGAAGAAGGCAATAGTTTTGATGATACAGAGAAGCCAAAAGCAGCAAATATTTACAGCAGCAGATATTACAAATTTAGATCTTGTCAGCTATGTTACAGCAAGTTACTATAGGTAGTGATAATTATTTAAAGAATTAGATTACGTGTTTTTTAGGTTCTGCGATTATCATTTTCGTTCTATACATTATTTAATAATCTCATCGATAGGAGAAATGCAATTTAATACTGAACTCACAATTTTGGAATTGAAAAATATATGCAAATTAGATGATATTAATGTTGGTCGTTAATAAATATTCATATAGAGCAACGTAATGTATTTCTTGTTAGTTAGTTAGTTTTTTTTTATATTTCTGCTCATTTGTAAGAAGTGCTCAAAGACCTCAACATTGTAATATAGAGTACAAAATCGTTTTTTGTTATACTTAATGACAGGATAGAGCCAGTTTGCTTCTAAGCTCATATCATCTTTATTTTATGTTTGTGAAAAATAATTATCATATGTTTTGTTGGTTAAATGCATATCCTGTGCAGCAACAGCTTTATCGCAAGAAAGTTCTTCATTCTGTTATAACCAAGTATTTGTTTGCACAACACAACTTTAAGGATTATGTGGCTGCACCTACTCACAAAAATTTTGGAAATGAATGGGTAATAATCGAAAATCTTGGACTGGATGTGGGTGGCTGGACCTATGACTTTCTCTATGACTACACCCTTTTTCTATCTCATACGAAATGTTCTATATAATGAAAGTCACTGCATACTATCTTTGCCTCACCTATGTCTGCTATATTATAGTCTAGTAAATGGAAGTCATGATCACTGTAGCAGTAGTGAAGTCAAAATATTGCTTTACATATACAATTCAAGTATCATAGTATGATGTTTAGTTTCAGCTAATTTAGTAATCGTTAATCAGGTTAAAATCTGTTTACCAAAGAACAAATGAATCAAACCATTTCAGTCCCACATTTAAAAAGTTTTTTTGAAAACCTATGTACATATTATGTACAGTTTTGACAAGATAATTTGTAACTTCAAGAGTTACGGAAGTTTTTTAAATGGATTATTTAATTATTGTGGATTAAAACAATGCACAATTCACGATTAAAAGTCAAAAGTTTCTGCGCCTTTACAATCGAATGACTCTAGTCATGTATGCTTATCTTAAAAATGACTGGCCAAACTGCGTTAAAATATATTTTTGCCCAGAGATGGTATAACATGTCATCTAGAAGTTGGTTGAATGTTTCTTTGTGATTCATACAATACCGAAATTATTGCTTTTGTTATCTGGAATTCTCCATATTGTGATACAACAATTAGTGGAGGAAAGTGGAATTGTACGAAACGGAGAAGATATGAGACATTCTATTTATTATATTTATCTATAGTACAATCTGCAATTTTGAAAAATTACAGTGATGGTTCAAATAGGTTTTTGACGTGTTTTACTGATAAATATTTCGTCGTTTTGTATTTGCATTTGTATTTCAAACAGTGTTTTTTATCATTTATTAAACCATCCAGTTTATGAAGTAAGTTCTTGTGGACAACTGCTAAAACTAATAGAGTTCATGAGAAATTGAATTTATGTAACATAGGCATGATAAAATTGCTCGTTCTATGAAGAGTTGGTTCAATTATGAATTACAAGTAAATACACAATGGTATGAAGACTTATCTTCAAATAGCTATAAATAATGTTGAGTAAAAAGTAGCCAAATGCATTGTACGCCTATCACCAAAAAGACCACTAAATTAGTACAAGTTTATCATAAAGTGAGGGAGAAGTGACATAGCCAGAGGCAATCCACTAGCAATCAGCAGCGCAAATGCGATTTCCAAATGATTGCAAGTGTCATATACCACAAATTTTACGAAAAATTCTAACAATGTATTCATATAAGTACGCTGAAAATGCTGTTTGAATTAAGGAGGCAGATCAAATGGAAATGGAACCCGAATGGTGGCCAATATTCAAAACTGTACAATCTGCTTTGCAGAGAATCCACAACAAATCGTTGAAGAAGGTCTTCATGATAAGAAAGTCACCGTTTGGTGTAGTTTTATAGCTGATTTTTTCATTGGTCCGTATTAAACGGTGAAGGATACTTGTTAATATTAAGAGATTATGTTATTCCACAGCTCCAACACGAATACCATGGATTTGAAAACATTTTTATGCAGGATGGACCATCCCCGCACATTTTCCGACCAAAGAAAAAATTGTTAACCAATGTTTCTCAAGATCGTGTGTTAGGCAGACATTTCGCAAATTCATGGCCACCAAGATGACCTGATCTTAATCCCGTGGATTACTGCCTATAGGATTATTTAAAAAGTGTTGTGTGTATAGTAATAGACAATATGTATTTGCCAGTCCTTGTTTCCTTAAAACAGTACACTCCACCACATGTTGGTTAATGTAATAGAGGGCAGTCGCGTTGCACTGATCAACAAAAGTAAATGGGAGCAGCTTTTCATTTTCATAAAACAATCCACTCAATAGTTAAAGTACAAAACCACGTATTGCTAGCCATGTTTGTATCAAAGTTGTTGTGAACGCAACACCTTATGAAGTGCATCTACAAGTCCAAATCTCTACATCTAATTTTATCGATATTTTACATCATGCTGATAAGACAGTCTGTGCAGCTTCACTACAACAAAATAATGGCAATGCAGGTGATAATTTTTATTTCAAATGTAGTGATATGGAACGTGATGTAGATAAAATACAACGAGGGGAAAATAGTGATAAAAGTGCACACAGAAAATACTTAAGTATGTTGACTCCGTAAGGTGATAAAGCATTCCCAAAGGCACAGGAGTCAGACATATACAGGTCATAGAAAGGAAGAAACTACTTGTCTGAAAAGCAAAACAATCAAAAAAAAAACCTTAGGCAAACTTTTTCAAACTTTAATCCAAGGGCCAGAAAATAAATTTGCGCAGAAAAAATAGAACTAATTTGATAAGAGAATAGAGTAGTTTTGTAAGTGATGGCATGACATACTATTATTATTTTACCTAAACCTGGTAGTGTACAGGCTTTTCTGAAGGATTACCAAAATATCAGCATTTATTCAGATTACTATATCTGTAAATGATTAAACAATATTTGTTTTGTTTCAAAATTTCTGTCACATTTTTAATAAGCGTCATATACTTATATCTTTAAACCCCTTTAGTTACATTAAGTTTTGTTTTTTTTCCACCACATGTTGTTTTAAAACAAATTTATATATTTTTTATATGTAATGAATTTAGTTTTTTTCTATTAATATAATTATTTAACTGGAATGAATTTTCTCCGTGTAGTAAAGCAGCATCTGTGTTTATCCGCAGTTGTATACGGATTTATATTGAATATTAGACCCCTGATGTTACCACACAGGTAGGTCCCAGAATAATGGTATATTAATAAATACCACCAACGTAGATATTGAATAAATAAACAGTAAGCGACGTTTTATTTCTGAAATGAAAGTATAAGCTGATTATACATGCTCTCGCAGGTAGGGAAATTTGCGAAGCTGTTTGTATAATTTTATTTGTTTTACGACTTAATGTTTGTTATTGCCGTTACTACTATAAATAATGGAATGAAATTTATCGGTTTTCGAACAAAAATATCGAAGGATTTATAAAATGGGACTGCAATGTCGCATACATGTTTCTAAAAGCATGAATTCTATTTCCAGTTAATCGACACCGTTACTGTTTTAAAAACCATTATTCGTTATGTTATCAAAATTGCACTCGTTTCAATTTAAAATTAGCTTGCGTAATAAAAGATTAGTGCCAGTACTAAAAAATGGAGGACCGGGTCTGTACTTTGGACCAATTGTTTCGTAAGCCGATTGATCTTCCGATCGAAGGCGAAAACTCATCGTCTGGGAAAGATAAAAACAAGGAGGTTTATGTTTATGGTATTTAACATGTCGGTTCTATTGACATGAAATTTTATCGCATTAGATCGTAGACGTGATAAGGGAACGCGCGATGCAAAAAAAAACCCGGCTGCATGTGGCAAATTTTTGTGTATATTTATTTTGTATGGTAGTTTTTCCAATATACACGGCAATAAAAATTATTAAATGTGCCTACACACGTTATTTGTGTTAACAAATACTTCGAGGAATATACTCACGGCATGTTGCTATAGATTGTTGACCTTTTTTTGTAATACATAGTTGGTTGGTAAGAAAAAGAAGTATAGAAGAAAGTACTGTAGTACTAGTACCAATACCTATAAGAAACCCCAAAAATAATGAAAACCTTATTGGGCTCTCAAACTCAAAAACACGAAGGGCAAGATGCGATTTGTAAATTTTCGTTTGGCCAACCGAGTTTTGTCATTCAAGTTATTTATAACAGTTTCTAAAGTTTATCAGACGTTTGACAAACTGTGAGGGGTGAACACATCCAGCAAATAATAATAATAATATAAGCATTTATTTGAAACTGCCACCACATTACACAAATACACTATGTAAGAATGCAAAAGTGGGTTGAAACAAATGCGAAAAAACTACAAATACTACAAAAGAGAGAACTATATTAGCTAGCTTATTCTACCACCTAAAGTAATATAAACGAACATTGATCATATCAACAAAAGAACAGAAAATACAAAATGATCAAAACAATAGAAATTCAAGAGTAAAAATTAAGGTAATTAAAATAATTAAAGAACTCACTTATTGTATAAGGTTCAATTCTTATTAATAAATTAAAGACCTCTCTAGTAAATACCTTATAGTTATTAATGTCGTTAATATTTTTAGGTAATCTATTAAAAAGCTTAATACTAGCATACGAAGGTCCTTTCTCTAGCATGCTGAGTTTATGTTTGGGGTAATTATATAATTTATTCCTGGTGTTATATGTATGATTAGGAAGATACTCAACAAATTTACCTTTATGTTTAAAGTTGAAAATTAGACATTCATAAATGTATGTTCCTGCGCAGGTTAACATCCTATTCATTCTAAATTTACCTCTACACGAAGCATTTCCCCAAAATAAAATTGCAAAATTTAAATTTGCAACAAAAATGCCATAGTAGATACACTTGAGCAAATCCAGGTACTGTTTTAGAATCTTCAAACAATAGCATATACCATTAAACTTTTTGGATAAGAAAGAAACATGACCGTCAAAATTTAATTTGTTATCGATAACCAAGCCTAGAAACTTTACTGAGTTATTTAGCTGTACAGAGTCGTTATCAACAAGTATGGTAGGAAGAATATCTTCCCTAACAGTCCTAAACAATATAAAATTAGTTTTCTCCATATTCAATTTCTGTTGATTAGGCAAGGTCCATTGTTCAATTCTACTCATAAGATCGCCAACGACAGACTGCATACTAGAATAGTCTTTGGCCAGTATTAGGACGAAGTTATCATCGGCATAGTTCACATGAGTGTGTGGTGTGTTATTAAATAGTTCACAAAAATCAATCCTAAATATATTAAACAGTAGGGGTCCCATCACACTACCGTGAGGAATACCCCGTGAGAGAGTTCTTACGTCAGACTTTCTATCAATTCCATTAGTATTTATGTTAACGAATTGCTTTCTGTTAGATAGATAAGACTTCAACCAATTCAGAGATGCGCCACGTACACCATATTTTTCCAACTTTATTAGTAGCATTTCATGATTTATGCAGTCGTACGCTTTGGAAAAGTCCAAAGAAATACCCAGGGATAACATCATCCGTGTTCAAGTCCATTATAAATAGCATTTACATACTCAAAAATAGCGGTATTAACACATTTACCCTTCAAAAAACCATGTTGGTTGATACTAAATAAATTACATTCATTGAAAAAGTTTACCATGCGATTAGAACAAAGTCTTTCAAAAATTTTAGAAAAGGTGGGGAATACGCTAATAGGCCTATAACTTTCAGGTAGGTTAGCATCTCCTTTTCTAAATAAATAAATAGCACCATTTGTTCTCTGATGTTTTCAGGCAACAAAAATCGACAACCACGATTTTATACAATCTTTGCACTGAGACTGTTGCAGGTCTTAAACGATAGTTTTTGGTTTTTTTTTTGAGTCTAGGATATGCCATAATATGTTGTACTGTACTTTGAAAAGTTTGTTATGATATAAACATGTTAGACTTCAGGTTATTTCAGTTTCAGCCTTGGACTTGGAAAATCATTGAGTGACTAAACATGGTTAAACGATTTTTCAGTAGAAATGTTGATTTTGAAGACGAAACATTCACTACTTAAATGTTTTCCGATATTTTGATCTCCAAAGTTGAGGATATTAGATTATTTTGTTTTTCCATATCTAATGACTACTATCTTCGTAGTTGAGCATCAAACAATGGAAGAGCCTTGGTAATGTGGTTAGGTATTCTTTTACTGTCATAATCCAAGAAATCCTAATAACTGGCTTGCATGAAGCCTCAACTTTGTCTTCCAACATAATTTCAATATATCTAACATTCCCTCTAGTATTATATTTTAATTTTGACAATTTTGACTTATTTGTAATAAATATTTTTTCATGTTATAATTTATCAAAATTATAGTGGTATGACAGAATTTGCTGATGCTGGTGACAGATCAAGATGACGAGTAAAGATTTTGAGGTGTGCTATAAAAGAAGTTGCAAAAAAAATAAAGCCTACAGGTAACACAATTAATTTTCTATGTAATCGGTAAAGCTCTGGAAATTATTACAGTAGACTAATATAGCTGAAGCTTTGGTAAAAAATAGAAGTTATTGCTATTGTTTTAATTTAAGAGTGCTGCTGCATTGCGACCTATTGATCTATGGTGCCCCCTTATATGATCTGTAATTTCCCAGGGGTTTCTAATCATCATCTATGACGTCTTTGTCAGATTTTTAGTTGAAGTACAGTTTGGCGCCAGGTGTTTGTTGTCATATGTTTTCTAAGGTGACAATGCCCTGCAAGAAAACCTATAAAGACACGTAGTCGGTTTCTACTTAATTCTAGCATACTCTTTGCTCTCTCTCTCTCTTGGCTAGTTGAAATTTCCAATGAATATTTTATAATGTCTTAAATCAGAAAAATTCACACATAGATACTCCTTCATAGGCCACAGAATAACTACGGTCGCACAAATGAAATTGTGGCTGCCTTTTTTACTAGAGGGTTAACTTTCTCGTTGCCACTGCTTCAACCGTGGTCTGGCACCTAGCATAGTGCATCTATGTTTCTTTTGTTTAGTTTATTTTCTGTCAGCGCCCAGACTAATTTTGAACTGATGATGTTAGAGTTCAGTGCCATTCTGCATGCTTGACTATCAGAGGAAATCGCAATGATTTGCTTTCAATACTTCTTGTTGAGGTTTATTTAAGCACATCTTCCAATTGTATTTATGGTTGTCTAGCAAGTGCTAGGATATGTTCCCATTGGCTCTGAGTATTTGGTTTCTGTTCCCAATACCCCTGCACCTACTCCTTTGTCCGTTTTGGAACCACCCATATACCATTTAATGGTATTCGCGTTTAGGAGATAGGTCCAATTAGTGGCTGTTTTGTAAGAAAATTCTTTTCGAAGCTGTATTCCTTGATCATTGGTTATCTGGTAGATTTAGAAGTGGGAAGAATCCTGTTCGGGATGTTGTAGTCTCCTTATAGCAGAGCATAACAGGAGGAATACCTCTCCAAACTTCCAACAAAACTAGAAAATGTTGAAAGAATTCTGATAAGCAATGAATACGACAATAAAGACTTGATCATTCTTTCTCATTAGACACCATGTACGCAGCTTTAATTACTAGTTCAATCTTTATTATACTAGTACAGAATCTTATAATGTAAGATCAGTTTATTACATGATTACGTCCAAATATCTGCAAATATTCTATTCATTTTCAAGGCACATAGATAAGTAAATGGTTGTAAAAGAAATACGAATTCTACGAAGCAGATTAGGTGGAGACAGGTGACAAACATGCGAAGCCTGTATTTTTATTGAGACGTACACGATACATTTCCCGTAATTTAATCGGATTAACTTTTAGTACGCTTGTTTACTTGCAAAATTCATTGAATTAGTTCAAAGGAAAAGCCCCACCACATCAGTAATTGTTTTACTTTTGTAATTGCAGTGTTCAATAAACATCAATTCATTTGTTTTTTACTTTACTTTTATTTGATTTGATTTCGTAGTGTGGAAATGAGATGAGTAGATATCCATATTACTATTGCCATTTACCATCAGCGGTTGGCTTTCATATGTCTGTTTTGAAACTCTGTTTAACCACACTGTTTATTAAATCCGATAAAATCTATTAATCCGTTTAAACATATGTATTTAGTTCGTATATCAATTGTTCATAAAGCTATTTATCAATGTCCTGAATTACCTGCCATATAAATTTTATCGCTACAAGTTGCGGACAAACGTTTGAAACTTTCCGTTGTAATAGAAACAAAACATCATATTTTATATGTGTATGCAATCAGAGTGTTGATAAAAAGTTAATAACGCAGTAATTACCAGCAAAACAGTTAGGGGGATAAATGAGCAATTACAAAATTTAATTCTCTTGTTTTGACAGTATGACGCTTGTATATTATTTTGCTCTCAATTGTGTTCCTGGAAAAAAACGATTCATTATTTGATCAACGGTTGAAAGTTCGCTGAAGGAACGAGTAAACAGCGATTGCTGATACAATTTGAATTGCACATTTTAAGGCACTACAATCTTATTGTTAGAGATGTATGAAACAATTAGAGTTGCTTATAACTATCTCTTAACATAAGAATTGACAGGGCTGAATCAACAATTATGGAAAAGGGTACGATCCAGGAAAGAAGTAAGTAGTATCGCTTAACTAACTCTTGTTCAGTTTGCAGTAGGTACTCTTTGTTGGATGTGCAGTCAGGTCAAGAGGGTAAAAACTGCATTACAGCATAATAGGCCCTAGGAAATTAGTAGTATCGAGTAAGTATCTATTGATATTTACCGGAAATCTCCACCAGAAAGTGGCGATAGGGAACCTACTAAGTAAGCAGGGGTTCTATACTCGAACTTAGAGTTCAACAAAGGAAATACATAAACACGTCAAAAACGGAAACTGAATCAAGCACATAAGTGGAATACTGCAATAATAATCTCATAAAGCAAAATATGGAGTAGTTAAACCAAAAAAGGGAGAATTAAAGGAAATGGATGACGAGGACCTGGTCCTTTTTCTGAGCTGGCTGTTATATATTCGCAAAATACCAATAACACAAAAATTGGAATCCAGCAAAAATGTATGGAACATTGTGGATGAATTTAGCTGTGAATGAGTACATGAACATCTGTATAAGATGGTCCGAAAGATACATAGTTTACCTGATCTTGAAAAACAGCATCTCTGGTTTTTGTCTATTGTTACCCCAGACATACTGTTACCAAAATTTGGTACAAAACAAAAAAACTGTTTCCAATATCACATACATAGCCTCTTCCACTCAGTTTGATCGCCATTTTTGAGTGGTCTGGTATTGCAACCATCTTCCATGTGTGTCCATGTCGATAGCATCCGCCTTCTTAACTTACTGCTAGTAAAAATGACAAACTAATAGTATTTCACTGCTCTTGCTAATAATCTTGTTTTGTTTATAACAACTTATTATCCAGATAGTTTTTCCACATTTTAGGTCAATTATAACACTCCAATTCGAACAAAGATCAAATTTATTCCAAAACCTTTACAATATATATCATCTGGTTTTCGTTACAACTTCGTCAGTGGAATAAAATTGGCATTTATTTCGTGTCAAATTATAAATAAATAACTAGCCATGTCTATCAACAAAATTATCTACAGACAAAGAAATTCACTGATACATATATAGGATTATGTTTACAATATAGTGGACAATTTAAGATATTTTGAAATGCAAATTTATAATCATAATAATAATGCTCCTTATATCAATATATTTTTGTCAAGCTCTAACAATTCTCTTTAAGGACTAGGGAAAAACATGGCAAAAAACCTAGTCAAGAGCTTAATTTTAAAAAATTCAGGCGTGATTAGGTGATTAAATTATTATAAATAATACTTAAATTTTCTATATCTGTTCTAAAATTATTTGTTATTTTGTTTTTTAATGTATATCATTTCATATATTAATCTTTCTTTATGACAATTTTCTTTTTTTTTAAATCCTAACATTTTCAAAATCAAAGTTACCTATGTCGTACTTCTTTAGAATGCTTAGACAAAGCAGTTTCCGCGGTTATGTTATGCCTTACAGTGTATTTATGATTATACAGTCGTTTTTTAAATACTGTCTAGTTTGCCCTACGTAACATTTATTACAGTCTTTGCATTCTAATTTATATACGACATTACTTTGATTCTCTTTTTTAATAATAGTTTTTAAATTTGTAAATAACTTCTCTGTTATTGTATGGTGAATGTAATGTTTATATCTGATTTTTTAAATTCGTATTTAATTTTGTCACTAAGTCGTTAATGTATGGAATTGTGTGATATATTTTACTATTTTGTTTAGTGCCTGTGTTGTATATTTTATGTTTTCGTTTTTTTATTAGTTTCTCGTAAAACTCTTTTGGATAACTATTTTTGTCCAAAATTGATCTAACTTTGCTGAAATCCTCTTTCCTAAAGTCAGGATGTACTAATTTAATAGCCTGGTCAACTAAACTATTAATTACGATTTTTTTAAATTTACGGAAGTGTTTGAATAGTAGTTTAGATGTCTGTTCCTACTAGTATCTTTTATGTACCGATTCGTTTTTATGTTCTTGTTATTATGTATTATTTTAACATTTAAAAAATTAATAGAATTTTGGTTTTCTTTTTCAGACGTAAATTTTAATCTGTCATGACAGGAATTAAATGTGTGTATAACATGATCAATTTTACCTAACGGTATGCAACATATGCAATCATCTACATACCGCTTGTAAAATTCAACAACAATTTAGTTTACTTAAAGAATCTTGCTCAAGATCCTCCATTACTAAATAATTTGCTATCACTGCAGATAATGGAGAACCCATTGCAGTTCCAAAAATTTGTTTGTATATTGCGTCTTTGTATTGAAAATAGGTAGAATTTAAGCAAAGTTTTGCAGCCAACATGAATTCATTTTTCGGTAAATTTGTATGATTATTTATTAAATCCCATTTTTTATCGATACTAGATAAAGCTAAATCTAAAGGTACATTAGTGAATAATGATACCACATCTAAACTTACTAACTCGTAATTATGTGGTATTCATGTTAATATTCATGTTTATTTGTGAGTACAAGACAAATGGTGGACAACTAACTACCCAAATAAAAGTAATGGTATAGAACATACTTAGGTTTCAACTTTATTAAATACAAAACCGCAAATATTTAACTTGAGTTCATAAGTGTATAACAATTTCAATCATTACATCTCAAGGATTGATCTTAGATATGACGAAATCTATTTTTACCCATTTTACATATAAATCTCTCTAGATATGTATAAAAAATTGAAGTATTTTTTTGTGAGATGACAAACGATTTTAGCTAAGTACCTTCTATAATCTTATGTGTGCAGATAAGTGACGACATTACGTATTATGATGAAATTAGTAGCAAAGGTTGAGTAACGGATTCTCAGATTTTGATATTTCTATAGCTGTAGCACCTTATCTGGTGCTCAGCATCCGAAATACTAAATGATTCACGGATCAACCGGGTCTGGTATGAGTACTTATTTATTGTAGATAAACGTGTATAGGCTGTTTATATAAATAATATATTGAATCTAGTATTGTAGTGTAAACCAACCAAACGGTACTCAGAAATTGGTGGGAAAAACATTAAATCTTTATGGAATGAGACATTGTACGATAGTATTTGTTCATTTATGCGTATATGTATGTTTCATGTTTATTGAGTAGGTACAATTCTGTAATGTATCTCCAAGATCTGTCAGACGTGCTAATTAATGAAGTAGATACAATTAAGCATAAAGACCACCCAAATCTGTTTAGTAATGACAACTAATCTTCTGTACGAACCACTGTATCACTTATATGCCAGGCTAAATGAGATAACTGGGTTGAAACGATAGTCATTCCTACTTTAATTATAAAACAAAATGTAAATAAGAAGCAATTCTTCTTTCTTGCAGATTATACAAATTTACAACGCAGTATAACCGGTTATAATCAGTAATGAGTTATAAGATTAACAAATATCATGGATATATTAAACAAACAATCGGATGCGCTATTTAATGAAGATGTGTTATCTAATTAAGTAAGAAGAGTTACTGTTAAATATATATAATTTTAGATATGAGTACATAGTCTTGGACGTCAGAATGTATCTAATACTCATTATCCAACAGTAGATACCAAATACTTAATTAGTGTGCTAATATAATAGCGTAATGGTACCGATTATTAGTGGAATCACTGATAACTTTTTTTTGTATCTCTCTGTTTAAGATACATATGTATGTACTTCTGGTGGAGTAGAATGAAGAATGTATAGTATATTTCTTGTGTAAAAGTTGGATTTAAAGCCTGAATATTAATAAATATTGATAAATTGATATTTATGTGAAATTGTTAATTATATTTTCGGCCATCCAGTATTGGTAATCTGTTTTACATATATAATAAATCTTCTATTTATTAATATACATAGATACTGAAAGAATTTAATCAGAATTTGATCAAATTAATATTGAGAACATAACAATCTTTGAGAGCTTTATTATCACATATTCATCTCATGCAATTACCCACGTAGTGTCTGGCCTTGCATTTGGTATGTAAGTATTGTTTCAGATAATCTTCCTTCCTTAAATTACATCTTGTATGCAATGCTTTTAGAAATAGCAGTATTATAATACGGAATTGACTAAAAATAAAGATAAATATAAATAAAAAAGACACATAACTTTCGATTATCAGAATTTGATTACCGAATTAGTATAAACTAAGTATGCATAAATTAGCGACTTTGTTAAAGGTCGGCAATCAGGAGTTGAAAGCTAGATCATGTTTGTGATGGTGGAATAGCAATCGCAAACCGTCAGATAGAACGTAAAGAAGTCTGGACAGCAGACCAATGGTGATTTTGTCAAAATTTGTGTCCACTTGTTTGTTTTCACTTATTCTTCATTTGCTATTGTGGGTATTCTTCCGCTGGTCTATTATAATAACAAATTTTCTTTGAAATATCAATACTTAATACAACCGTTTAAGTATTGATATTTCAAACCCCCCACTAATTCAAAAACCAAAAGTAGCAGAGCAAATAGGTTCCTGTGACGGTTACTATTTTATTTAGCCTGAAGAAAGGGCGCTAGTAGAAGTCATCATATAATTCAAAATAAATTTCGTGCTTCTAAAACTCTCAATGTGTGGGAGGCCGGACTGGGCGTTTCAGAACCAGAGACGTTGTGTTAGAATACAGCCCAGTACTATTTACCTTATTCGGAAATATGTCCTAACGCAATATTGCTTACAGCTAAGTAAATCTACAAAACCCATTTACGTACACGAATGTGTGTGTATATCTAGCAAGAGATACGGCGATAGTTAGATAGGCCAATTTGGAAGTCACTGGAATTTGCATCCATCACAGAAAAAAATTAGTGATTAGGTGATGGTTTCTATTCTAATAATGCGAGATAGTAAGTGATACTGATTTATACTCTGAATCATCTTCTACAGATAGTATCAAAAGCGTTTGTGTGGTTTTGGCTTTGTTTCTTCTTTTTTTTGAAGTAAATCCAGTAATGCAGTAGTATTGCCCAAAAATTCATTGTCGTAATCTTTAAGATTACTAACAACTCTAGAAAAATGGAGACCTTTTCTCTGGAGGTAAATTATTAATAAGTCGCCAATAATACAAAGCAAAGAAATTTAGTCTGCACACATACTATGAAGACAAATTAGTAAAGGAGTTTTCTGCAAGAATCAGTCAGATGGATGTATCAAAAATGTCCAGAATCTTATATAGTATTCATTAATTCATATCACACAGCTTTGTTGCTGCACTGCAGTCCAAGAACAGAAGCTACAAGAATAGAATCAAGAGGCACAAATTCTCCTTAAAATAGACGAGATTTATGCCTAAATATGCAAATCATTCTTTATTTATCCATGAGTTATAGATATCCAGAAAATGTATTCATAGCATTTGCAATCAAATTTTAAGAGGACGTGTAACATTCAATTCTAAGCGATGTAAGAAACAGAATGTTTAACGCGTGGCCAACAAGTATTTAAAGTCAACAATATGGATTTTAGATGCCTAAGAAGAATAAAGATGTAAAAATGTAACTCTAGTTAGAAAGAGAAATTGCCAAATGAAAAACTAATAAAATTTTGGTTACTGCTATTTTATTTACGGGACACATGTGGCCAGAAGTGATAGTTAAGTGTCGAAGCCCCGAAAAATTTGGATAAAACGAAACATTTGGGTTCAGACCGAGAATTTGCCTATTACAGTCGCAGTAGACTTGGGGTAACCATTCAAACATTATCTTTGTAAAGTATAATTCCAAATTTGCAAAAGGTAATGCAGGAAAAAGCGCGATTTCTTGATTTCATGGTTACCACAGAAAAACTAAAGCCGCGTGGTCCTGAATTTAGAAAGCTGATGAACTACAAGAAGCTGTTAAAGCAAATTCCTTCTGGTAATCAGTAATTCTAATCAAACAATAGCAAAATGCAGGAGATCTACAGGCTATTGTTTATCACCTCGTCAGTGATTCAGAAAATATAGTTGCTGCTATGAACCAAAAACCATAAAACGATTTACTACCCTTTTTAATATTAAAAACAATAAATTTTATGAAAAGAGGATCAAACCACTGGTGTAGTTTAGTGAGGAGACATTTTAAAGGGCACTGTAAGCATATTGCGCAAGTGCAGGGTTAGATGTCTCGTCAATCAAATATAAACAAACTTAATCTGATGCAAGAAGAGAATACATGGCAAAAAGATGATGAGATTATTTATTCGATGGTTTCAATTAGATCTATTACATAACAAGCTACTTAAAAAAAAATTAAAAATGAAATGAGGTATAGCTACAGAGACGACGAATGCAGCAGTACTAGTATTTGGTTTTTAAAGGCAATACCGATAAAAAAATGTTGTAACATAATATTTTTATAAACACGCGCTTACATATTCCGTGATAAAAATTAATCACTGATAAAGCAAATTGTTAAACTTTGAATTGTAAATGGTCACTGTTTATGCAAATTACCAGTTTTTGATAACCAGTATGGAGTTTTTCTGAAAGAAATAAACTACATACTACCATGCTGTCGATTCATGTTCGGTGATCGTGTCCTTGACTTTCATTGTCAAACATCAAAATTTTTCCTTCGCTATTTCTTTCTTCAGTTAATCGCCAATATTTATGCATGTATGTACTTAATGTGTACATACATATACTAACGTGCTTGTGTACAGCACAGAGGTCTAGAGGTGATACGTCCATGGTGACAAGCGGACGAAAAATTCCGCATTACAGCTGATAAGTCTGTCGAGTAAAAACTGGTTCTTCGGGTAATATATTATCTCGACCTCCTGCGAAGTACGTCCGACAGAGTAATAAATAAGGAGGTGAAGATGATAATGGCGTAGATTCGTAAACAAGAACCGCTTTTTGGTGCAAATAGATATGTGCTTGTTATCGCTCTTATTAAAGTGAAAATTTAATAATGTAGCGTAATAAATATTTTGCTGCAGTTTATTCCAGTATATAATTCTATTATTATTCAAATTTTACGACAAGTGCGAGCACGTGGATTGTGTTTTATTCAATATACATAGATTCGGCACAATCAAATAAAGCAATAAACACATTTTTAAGCCATAAATGTGCACTCAATTGGAAGGACGATAAATGTCTGGCTGAATAAAGAATCGGGTTAGTTGGCAAAACTTTAATTATTTACTAATTAACCATAATTGGCCATACAGAATTTTATTGAGGATAGCATAAAACACATGATGTGTGCTGCGGGTGGTTTAATTACTTAGATTTACCAGCTCTCTTTTAAATTAAAAGAGAGTATTTTGTAGATATTTACATACATCCGCTTTAACAGAAATTGCTTTTGTAGTGGTGACATTGTTGGACATTACGAACAATGTTATACTATCCCAAAATGATAAATAAAAAAAGATAAAATTATATTACATACCTACAACAAAATTACTTAACTAAAAACACTAGTATTAAGCGGACTATTTTACGTATATAAAGGAGGATATTCCTGCATAAAATATATTATGTGCTAACTTTTTATATAAAGTAATCGCTTTATACACTGGATTAAGCCCGGAAGCTTTAAAATTATCTGGTGGTATCCTTTACGTTTAGAGTTACGTGTTTTGATTTTGTTGGAATATTAGCTGTTATCTGCTCGCAAATTAACCATTTATTTAATTCGCAATTTTAATGTCACAAATCGAGATTAAGAGAGGAGCATTAAGAGATGTATTAAGTAAGAATTTATAATTAACAAATAAACTATTTCTGGAGATATAGCTTATGCAGTAAGTAGGGTGATTTCGGCTAACACATGTTTGTTAACTTGCCACCTTCAAAGAAAATTTGATGTTCTGTTTGTGCTAAAAAGAATTCTGTATGTTTTGATAAAATTGAGAAAAAGATTCCGTGAAAATAATTACAGAACATAGATTTTCCAAACTCGTCAAGCTTCATTAGAACTTTTTGGGGGAAACAAATATCGCAATAACTTTCAAATGATTGAACTTTTCGAAGCTCAATAAGTATTACTACAGTTCTGGCAGTATTGTATTAATTGCTTTAACAGAATGGTCTTAGATAATATATGTATAATATCTTGGGATGAAATCAAACTTATGGAGAAAGCAAAAAAACTTACTTGAAAAACAATATTGGAAACAGACTATTTTATCCGGCCGCCTTTTGAGAAACCTCCAGAACGGTCAATCGCACCTTGTGGTAGTAGAATGGTAGTAGCAACAAGAGGACACCAAAAACAAAAAACACAGAAAGAGCGTATCTAGCCCATTCAGAAAAACAAAATTTTTGAAAATTTTCTACGTATATGCTTTAGCAAAGTTATTTCCAGTAGGTTAGAAATGCGATGCTTAAGGGGTAAGTAAAGTCAGAAACTATTACCTAGCAAAGAAGGCTAACAGTAGGAAAAATAGTAATTATTGATACAGAAAATTCAAAATCACCTGGATTTCCGAAAAACAATGTTTACAAGACGTATGTGAAACTTCTGATCAAGAAGAGGCCGGAACACAAGGTAGAGTAACAAGGGGGATGCACTTGCAAAAGAACTAATAAAATGTCTGGAAGATTTTATAATTACTGATACAATTAATAAACATACGGTGCTGAATCTTTGTTTGATTGTTTGGACCAACTCGGCCTAAATAGCACGTTAGCCAACGCGATGCTGGAATAAAAAGTGATCAAATTAATAATGCTGAATTTACGTTAACTCTGTGCCAACAAATAGATGACAAAAAAAATTTAGGCATTCTTGTGCAGTACTTCTTACTGTCTTCTACATAAATATCTTAACATCAATTTGGAAACAAACGCTTTTGTTCTACTTTTTGTTTCTACTTCAGGCGTTTTTCAAGGTTCCAAACTAGGCTCCTTGCTCCTTCTTGTGTGTATTAATGATTTGCTCGATATGTTTGAATGTTCTGTTTTGGCTGATGACATAAATATTTACACTGCTGTTTATTCCGACATTGATATTGCCGATCTGCAGCGCAATATTGACATTTTTGTTAACTGGTGCTTCACAAATAAGTTAAAGATCAACATTCTTCAATGTTGTTGGTGTGTCTATTCGATAAATAATGAACCTATTTCTAAATCTAGAAATTTCTATGATCTTGGAGTACTTTTTGATGCCGAACATATATTTACATTTCACAGTGACACTCTTTGCTATATAATGATCAGTATATGTATTTTTATGACCTTTTTTAACTTATTTTATTATTCAGATAGTTTTTCCACTTTTTTAGGTCAATTATAACACTGTCATTCGAACAAAGATCAAATTTATTCCAAAACCTTTACAATACTGTATAATCTGGTTTTCGTTACAACTTCGCCAGTGGAATAAAATTGACATTTATTTCGTGTCAAATTATAAATAAATAACTAGCCATGCCTATCAACAAAAGTATCTACAGACAAAGAAATTCAGTGATATATAGGATTATGTTTACAATACATATAGTGGACAATTTAAGATATTTTGAAATGTAAATTTATAATCATAACAATAATGCTCCTTATATCAATGTATTTTTTTGTCAAGCTCTAACAATTCTGTTCAAGGACTAGGGAAAAACATGGCAAAAAAACCTAGTCAAGAGCTTAATTTTATAAAATTTAGGCGTCATTAGGTGATTAAATTATTATAAATCACAGTCACTTGAGCATCATTTGCACCATCCAATATGGGTAATAGATAATCGACACACATATCAGACATACTCTTCATCCATTGATGGGTATTAATGAGTATGGATTTCTAATTCTACTAATCCATGACGGCGGCAAAGAATTCTGCAATTTCACAACCGTAAGAGCATTTTTTTATCTTTACCATCGTACAGCTTATGCGCTTTTATAACTTCTAGTGTGCTTTCTAAAGCAATTCATTGTTGCATTAATGTTCATTAAGCATCAAATACATATATCATTTTTTTATTTCTTTTCCGAATTAAAAAAAAAATAGCTCATAACCAGATGTTTAACCATAAGGTATGTCCCACAGTTTATGACTAGTACAACACCTCATTTATAAATAATTGTTATTGGAACGCCTAATATAAGTATATTAAATACAAATATTATTATTACCTTAATATTTTCAACACATATTTTGACATTTTCGCTATATTTGGCATTCATGATCAAAGAAATATAAATTATTTTATAAATATAAGCTTTATTTATCCTGATTTCTGAATTCTTTAATTAAAAAAATAGACATCAAAAAAGAACTCACACATTTAGGAGAACACTTCAGACGTTATCTTATATTTTCCAAAATTTTCCTTGCATAATTGCTTGTTTTCGTAGTTGCACCGACGTTTCGTAGAAACATTTGAAATAATTTGATGACGTTCTTTGATTGCTTTATGTATGTCACTATTCGTGATATCACAAATTAGTAAGAAAATTTCAAGCATCATCTCGCACTTTTAGCAATTTTTCTTGTATAGTTCGTTTCAAGCAATAAGAACGACTTATATAAGGTCCGACTTATATAATATCCGGATTAAAGAGAAACCCTTTCCTCAAGCTGCAGGGGGTGATTAAGAAGCACTTGAAAAATATCAGGCACGGCCTACAGATAATTAGAAAATAAAAGCCAAACTACTTCGTAGTTAAAAGCACTTTATGATCAATAATACATATTTCTTAAATACGTAACTATCATCGCTCAATGAAAACAATCGCGTATGTAATTTTATATATAATGTAAACATAAACAGAAAGGTACACAGAATTTTAGATTTAGTTTCAACTGTTTTGAAATTAAATAATAATTACCATATGAAGTCGTAATATAGTGAATCGAATTTTAAATTTACCCTCAGTTTATTGAAAATGTAATTTAAAGTGCACTTATCACGTTAAAATTAGCTTATTTAACGTAATCACTGTGTTCAGACGACAATTGAAAAATTTATAATGTTCAGACCGTGGGAAGATACTTCCGCAGTTTCTGCAAGCGAAGTAGTGCCTATATTTATGCAATAGTGATAATGAAAATGTAAAGAAACGACAATATTTATCGACGGATGCTAAACAAATTGTGTTAAATGTTTATAATTCTTTGGTGAAAGTAGATAAATTATCAAATTCGGCAGCTGAGGCAAAGGCTTCGCAACTGACTCTAGTACCAGAAACAACCATTAGAAGAATTGTGAATACCGGTGTTTTAGAAAGGAAAAAAGATGTGATAGTGGTACCTTCCAGAAAATAACATCGAGAGAGGTGCACATAATCCGTCAGAATATGTATTCGGCCTACAAAAAAAATGAAGTTCCTAATATTGACACTTTGCGGGCTGCTTTAATAAGCGACGATATTCACTGCTCTAGGTCAACATTATGGTGAGTTTTAAAAAATAATGGACTTGAATACAAGGACATTAACAAAAGGCAAGATATAATGGAAAGTTGAAGAATATGTAAGTGGCGGTATGATTATTTAATGGCTATAGAAAAGTACAGGCAAGAAGAAAGAAATATATTCTATCTAGACGAAACATGGTACGATACACATGGCATCGTCAGAAAAGGCTGGAATGACAACTC
>SMLS01074825.1:0-24750 GCA_004785975.1 Popillia japonica | reverse complement strand
TCTTTTTCGCCTATAAGGATATTCTCATTTACCTAAATAAATTCATCAGAGAAAGCAGGTAAAATATTAAACCGGAATAACGTTGAAACAAATTAAACGTCATTTTCTTCGTTGAACTAAATTTGAATTACAAAACGATCTTCACACTTTAAACAATTTAGTTCATCTCAAGATGAGCTTTCTGAAGTTAATTCGCAACCACGTTTCACTCTGTGACATGAAACGCAGTCAGATAAGGATGACACCTTGGTTTCAATTTAGAGGTAAATTGCGCTGCATATATTAGTATCCATTCTCTACGATTAGATTGTGTGTTAAGGTTGTATGGAGTTTAATTCTGGTGTGAAATATATTTATACAGGACCTTCTTTCTATCCATAACTCAAACTGATCCAGTCGACCATTTGAGAAGATTTTAAACACGTTTTCGGAATCAATTCATTTTATTATGTACAATTCATGTAATTACATACGTATATTTTTCCATGTACTAGTGATAAAGGTTAATACTTCGCTAACTTACAACTTAATACAAAATTATTGAGGCCCCTCCACTTACTCCACCTTCACCAAGACATAAAGCCAACAAATTGTTGACCTCATTTCCTGGCTCCCTCACGCTGACCCACCAATTGTCCCCCACCACCAAGAAGGTAGATGGGGGCAAGAGGTGAGCCCCAAACAAATATTACAATAAAACTGTACATACGTCATAAATTGCAATAGGTATGCAATTACTGGATGCTTACGTACAAAACGAATATGAACTATATTCGCTTCGTATAATAATTAATTTAGATTTTAGTAAGTAATCCAATAATTGTTAACCTTTACATTAATATAAATTTAAATATTGAACTTAATATTGGCTTAATTAATCTACCAACAGTGACAACGAAAGATAAAAATATTAATCTTTAACTAAGCAAATATTTTTCGGTAAAATAATCTAAAAAAATATCTTAGAGCTCGTATCTAAGAAGAGTAGAGAAGGTGGACGCTTTGTAAATGTTGGTACAAACTAACTCCGCCGTCAGAAATCGTTGTCGCTTCACCCGTGCTCTATAACAGACTGTAAAACACCCAAAAGAGCATCGAGAACTTTCACTCTAATATAACTCTCACATATTCAGTGCACAACCTTCCAACACGATCATCCTCACACACTCGCCAAATAATCGTACACAGTCATTCATCAAGCACAACAGGAAAATAACTTACACTCCAACATCACCCTCACACACTCGGAACACAAACACTCAAGAGAATTCGTGTCGTTGTAGAAGAAACGACACGATAAAGAATGCAGGACTATAACCCAACATGAATACATTGCAGCAGTCATTGATCCCAAATTAGAACAATGGAGGTATACGCAAGATTGGGGCTGCCACATCGATACTCTTGTGGACGCTAAGCACCCACAACAGTTTGATAGGCCTCATACAGAGGCATTTTGGTGTCATTGGAACTGTGCCATTAGAGCACCCATTCCGACGAATCCGAATGTCAAACAAGAAGCAAGAACCCAACGACCATACGAGCTCTAGTGACAGCATTCGACCTATTGCATACCTCCATTGTGTAAAATTTGGGAAATGAATTACTACAGAGCATTCACATTGAATATATAGCCAGCTAAGGAATCAAGTACACGATGAAAATAACTTGCACCCCAACATCACCCTCACACACTCACCAACTAATCGCTCACATTCGTTCATCTAACACACGATGAAAATAACTTGCCCTCCAGCATCACCTTCACACACTCAGTACACAAACACTCAAGAGAAATTGTGTCGTTGTGGAAGAAACGACACGATAAAGAATGCAAGACTATAACCCAACATGAATACATTGCAGCAGTCATGGATCTCAAATTAGTACAAAAGAGATATGCGCAAGATTGGGGCTGCCACATCGATACTCTTGTGGACGCTAAGCACCCACAGCAGTTTGATAGGCCTCGTACAGAGGCATTTTGGTGTCATTGGAACTGTGCCATTAGAGCACCCATTCGGACGAATCCGAATGTCAAACAAGAAGCGAGAACCCAACGACCTTACGAGCTCTAGTGACACCATTCGCACTATTGCATACCTCCGTTGTGTAAAATTTGGGAAATGAGTTACTACAGAGTATTCACATTGAATATATAGTCAGCCAAGGAATCAAGCACACGAAGAAAGTAACTTACAATCCCATACATTCAGCACCCAAACACTCAACTCAAAAAACGAAACGACCTTACCCAGCAGAATGCTTTACAACAATCGTTGACAACAGAACAAGAAAAATAACAACATAGCATTCATATTGAGTAGTTGGTTAGTTGGTAACAAAATACCAACTAACCCTATAACGACTGCACGCATTTGTACGGGGAATTTTGAAGTTAGAAATAACTCAAAAATTGAAACCTTACGGGCAGTAATTAAGAATTGCGTGTTCGCATAACGGGAATAATATAGATAGAAGAAAATTGAATGTGAAAGCCGCACAGATAGAAATACAACAGCGGAAAACACTGTTGTTAGAAACTGAACCCCACGGACAACGATACGTCCGTCCGCAATAACGGCACGTACCGAAGTGGCACTAATAATAAACAAACGGTGATGTGGAAGGACATTCGTGACGTCACTTAATGACTTTGCGATTACACTGTTATTAAACAAATAATAAAAAGGAATGTGTAAACATTAAGTGCATATACAGGGCGATACATTATCTAGTATACAGGGTGGTATAATTAGGTTGTTGTACATATACGCGAGTGGTATATTAACAGTGTTGCATACAGGGTGGTGCATACTCGCGGCTGTATACAGGGTGAAATATATATATATATATACAGTGTTGTATGAGTTTAGCGGTTTATTAAGTTACGAAGTTAATAAATTCATCTATACTGCACGAATGTATTTAAAGCGATTCGTATAGAATAATACACGAATATCTTAAGTGGAATAAATTCAATATTTAATTTTGAACTAATTTATTTAATTCCTTCCAAACAGACATTCATTTTTAATTACTTATTAAGAACGTTTCTCAAGATGGCATAGAATGCAAATTCTTTACGTATAACCTGAAACATAATATATTAATTTAATCTACTCCGATTGGATGTAATATTTGCAACGGCTCATAGCCATCAGCTTTTCCTATTTCCAAACCTCAAAAAAATTTCTGACAGGAAAAATATTTACTTATTTTGGCTATTTTGAAGACCTCGAAAATCCTGGAATACCAGATTTCAGGCTTTTATTCAATAAACCCAATTCATCATTGTTAAAGGCAGACTAGTAGTATCTTTTCTACTTCATTTCGTTTGTGTGAGGTTGTCAACAGAGCAGATCTAAAATGATAATCCTATTATTCATAAGACTCCATAAAAATCCCATTTCCCTCCTTAAATCGATTCAATTATGGCATGTTTAATTAAAATCTCGATTAGAAGAGGTATACATTTAAGTTAAGCGAGTATACTTGAAATATAATTAGCAGTTTGCAACGGCATCCAGAGTTTCTTCTGCTGCTGGCATCTTAATCTCACCTTCCTATCGTTAGCGCTTAATTAGAAAGTGATGGATTAATTTCCAGTTTTTAATCAGTTAAAATCTTTTACTTAAATAAAGTAGGTTCTGCTAATTTGAATTAATCGCAACATTTTAGGTTTAATTTAGAACTTAATGTAAAGAACAAAATTGATTCCTTCAAAGAATCAATATCTTCTACTGGGGGATATGGATTGGATATATCTACTGTAATATATCTCCTTTGTGGAATCCTTTGAGTTGGTAAGATTGTTAGGGAGAGATGGAAATTCGGAAAACTATGAAGTCACTTTTAAATTAGACGTTTCCTCTTTGCAATTTCTATCCTGTGCTTTTTTTCGGCTTTTTTTATACTGAGATTATTAAATTTTTATATTTCTCAAAGGATACGCTACTACAATCGTTGTGTTAAGGTTGGCAGTCTCGTATTATTATGTGGTGATGTCAAAAATTGAAAAATTTAAATTTTAAAAAGGCTTGCCTGTATTTAACAAATTAATTTTGAAACCTTTTAATCGCCACTTAAGGCTCTTCAAGCAAACAAATTTTAGGCAGGTTATCTATCATAGAGATAATAGCAGAGCCTTCATCAGCATGTCCAATATAATATCTGGAATCAACTAAAGTAGACCAAGCCATGACATCATTCTTCAAAAATTTTGCTCCAATCTGCTTATGCTAGAAGATACGTGCATAAAGAATTAATATACTGTGGTATTTTTCATTCTATTTTTCTCCAGTATTATTTTTGCCAATTTTATTTCTTCCTACCAGATACTAGAGATTTGTTGAAAATTAATTATTTTTATAATCTAGAGTGAAATGTTAGTTAGTTGGCTTGGAAATATTATTATGTAAAATGAATGTAATCTCAGTTATTTTAGACGTAAAGTTTTTTGAATTAAATAGTGTATTTTACTTTCCATTAAATAAACATCAGGAAGGAAAGAATCTTCTTCTGTAAATGTCCACAACAAGATTACGATGAAGAATCTTGAATTCCAACTGATGTGAACGAATTTTGATGCAAAATTCTCTAAAGTTCATTGGTCTCCAATAGAGGGTACAACTTTTTCAATTACCTGAAATTTAGCCAAAATGGTTGCAAATGTTGCTAAAGCTTCAACTGCATTAAAGTTTCAGCAGTTCTAATTCATATAAACCTGTTTTATGTAATCCTATAATATTTTGGAACAGAATTCTTGTTGCCAGCCTCTCCCCGCTCCCCCTCCTCCTCTTTTCCTTTCACTGTGTTGTCTCACATGTTTGGGCAAAAAAAATGTCAATTTCTATTATACAGATTATTTTTGCTTCTAATCTATCTAATCTAATTTAGTCTGGATGCAAACAATAGTGGGTTCCAAAATAGTTCTAAATAGATATTTCTTCTCTGCAATGCTGGATCCTGCTGATTTCTAAACCCACTACTTCGCAGAGACAGCCATTCTGGCTATGGCGTGTAAGATGTAATTACAATAAATCAGATTGGAGACTTCCTTAAAACTCTGACAAAATTGAGGTGTAAGGCGTAGTTTATAGCCAAGATTCTTTTCGAGGTTGCTTAACGAAACAATTTTATTTTTGCCAAATCTTTGGATCTTCCTGGGAGACATTTGTTTGCTAAATTGGCACCGATTGCTGATATCATTTTTTAATTAGGTGGTCCTTACAGTACAGCTTCATTATGTGACAATATACTTTTTTCCTTTAGTCAAGACCATCTGTCTTAAAGAGGATAAGGCTATCCATAGTTTAATCTTGAAGTAAAAGCAATTTGAATAAACAAATGAACTTGAGTGTTGGATTTGTTAAAATTTGGACAAAATCAAGAATCACATCCAGATATGGAATCAGAAACGTTTTTCTGGTGATAAACTTAAATTTGAAACAAACCATAGAAATCTAATGAGGAAAACAGAAATCTTTCCCACTGGTAGATCACTTAAAATTACTTTAAGTTCGGACATCACCACGAAACGATTTCATCTCCCACGTATTTTTATAAGAGCGAAAAATTCTAATCTCCCTAACAAAATAATAATAATACCCCGTATCATAACGCACATATTGTCATTCTATATCCTCCCAACAACACTAACCCGAATTCCTCTTTCGCAATCCAAATAAAGTTGCTCCCATCTCTTGCTAACCGTATAAGTTTCCGCTACGCCTACCTTCCTTCATCTTCCCTCCTGGAGTTCTCTTCTGCGGAATGGACGGGTAAAATTTCATTATTTGAAGCAGTGACCTTTTTCGGACCAACGAATTGACGTACGAGATGTGTATGTGTTAGTTCAAGTTTTCTATGAGAGGAGAGGCGAACTTTCGGTTTTGTTTTCCACACAGACTGCCGTCTCACCTTTATCAAGTTAGCTAGTTTATATAGGTATCGACGTCTATGCCCAAGATTATTACCTGACAAATTTCGGTATTATTTTATGGGGAATGGGATTCGAAGAAAAGAAAATGTGTGTCTGACAGGATTATATAATGGCGCAAAGTAATATGTGGAATATTTCCGTAGTAGTACCGCACTTATTTCCGCTAATTTCATTTGTTACTTTAAAGAACTTTAATGAAACAACCACCATTAAGTCTTCCGCTTCCGTTAAAAGCAAAAGATCTCACCTGTTCGAACGACGTAGCACAATCTATCGAGACATCAGTCCCCTCCGGTTACATTTATTGTAGTACGTTGTAGGAGGTGCTGCCTCAACCCCTCAACATTGCCCTCTATTATCTCTTGATAGCAACAGACAATCTACGTCGCTTGTTATTTTAGAAAATCCAAATTAAAATAGACATAGCAGTACGCCGCGTTGGATTAGGTACTGGAAAGTTACAGCTCTGCGGAATTCGATTAGAAATGTTGTTGGATGATTGAGGTATTCGATATTATTACACCTTGGAGGAATTGCATTAGAATGCGATGTTTTAAAACTACAGAAGAATAACTTTGCCACTAACACATTTCATAATCAATAGAGGCATCAAAGATGTAGAAAATTTTGTTTTAGGAAAATTAATGGTGGTGCTCTTATGCGGAGGAAGGGGATGAAATCCGCACAGAAACAGAAAATAGAAGACTTAAAAATAGCTTCAATTCGATTGCATGCTTCGATTTGCAAAGCATTTGAAGCAAGCTGTCCCAGTGAACTAAACAGGCACAGATACAATGTAGCCTGGTGCAGCAATTTGTCCTGTTATGAACCAACACCAGAAGACTATTCATTAAAACCAACTACTCCAACCTGGAACACCAATCGGAAGTATATAAGCAAGCCCTACCCCAATACAATTTCGAAATTCAAACTTCCAAAGAAGTTTTAGAGGTAATGCTGAATACTCTCTTTCCAGCCGGCAAAACTACTGGCAAAACCACCACCTTGAAATAAGCGTATAAGCGTCTATTGACCTGTCTGATAAGATATTTTCAAGATTTTTTCTCACAGCCGGCAGCATCGCAGAATCGTTTCCTTTTGGTGCACGAGTGAATAAATCAACCAGACCAGGGGAACTCATCTTTGCTGACGCCTGTGGTCCAATGGAAGACGATGCTTTGGAAGGTTATCGCTATTTTCTAGTCTTTAAAGATGATTTCTCGAGTTTCAGGGTAACATTTCTCCTACGACGTAAGAACGAAGTTAAGAAAAAGTTACCAATATTTGTAGAAATGACGAAGACGCAAGCTCAGTTGAATATTATGGAGCTACGTACCGATGGGGGAAAGGAATTCGATAACGACGATGTGAAGAGATACACTGAAACAATTGGACTGAAACATTCCTTGACGGCACCGTATACTCCGCAGCAAAATGGAGTAGCTGAACGAGAGAACCGTATCATTTGTGAGATGGCGCGTTCGTGGCTTCAATCAGCGATACACCTCCCTAAATCACTCTGGGGAGAAGCTGTACTAGCTGCAACTTACACATTAAATCGAACAGGACCAACAAAAGTAAATGGGAAAACAGCAATAGAGTTATTCTTGAAAAAGGAGGGTCAGTACGCACATCTAAAAGTATTCGGAACAGAATGTTTTGCTTGGATTCCAAAACAGAAGCGGAAGAAGTTTGATGCTAAATCTATAAAGGGTTACATAGTTGGGTATGATGACTGTGGTTATCGAGTATATTTTCCAGAAAAACACCGTGTCGTTGGGTGTAGAGATGTAAAATTTAGGAATGAGATGTTGCAACAGCCAATGATGACTGATATCCCAGGGTAGATAGATATCTTACCTATAGATGATAATGAGTTTGCAGACGGGATAGATACAAATAAAGATGATGTTGTTGATATCCACAGACCACGACAAGATGACCAGATTGATATTCAAGAAGATACCGAAGATGTGTACCGTTGTTAACCTCAATGCCTTTTCTGTTGAAGGTAAAGTTGAATTTTGTGGACTGTATTGGAAATATAATAAACTCTCAATACTTGTTGTAGTCTGTTACAGACCCCCAAATAATTCAGTAGGATCTATCTCTTTTTTATGACAAATTATCTACTTTACTAGAAACGTTTTATAACATTAATATGCCAATCATTCTGCTGGGCGACTTCAATATTGACCCGAACAGAGATCACAATTATTTTTTACCTTAAGTAATATTCTTCAAACTTACAATTTAAGTAATGTTATTACTTTTCCCACACGCGATAAGTTTATTTTAGACCACTTTTATACGAACCGTAATAAGGAGCATGTTGAAGTATTAGTTGTTGATAACAACATTTCAGATCACCGAACCGTACTTATTCATTTTCCTTCTACTAATTGCAAATCTAATTCACCATCATATAGTTACAGAAGAAATTACAGTAGTGCTAATGTCATTTCTTTCTTTAACGATTTAATGAAAGAAGATTGGCATGATGTTTATTCTCTTTCAAATATTCAAGATTGCTTTGAAAACTATTACACAACTTTTCTGTTTCATTTCAATCTTCATTTTCCTTTAACTAAGGTACAATCTAGAAATAAGATGAAAAATTGGGTTAGCTCTGATATTATCTCATCATCCCAAAATTTAAAGTTATTATTTCAATTAAAGCAACAATACCCCCAATGGGAAGCTTTTTATAGACATACTAAAAGAGAACATCGCTTACTTGTAACTAATACCAAACGTAATCACTATCAAACTAGAATTTGTACATCCAATAATCAAATGAAAGCAGCGTGGAATGTTATTAAGGAACTATCAAACTCATCGACTTCTAAAGAGAATTTACAGTTACATGTTAATAATAAAACAGTATCGGATCCAAAAACTATAGCTAACTACTTAAATGATTTTTTTATTGCTTCTCCTTTAAACATTTATAATCAATTTCAGTTCACTTCAACTGCTAATGAACCATCTATCCAGATAAATAAAACTATATTTTTAAAACCATTTTCATTTACTGAGCTTGGCAATCTTTTAAATTCTAAATTAAAAAATTCGTCTTCCTCCGGCCCGGATGACATTCCTTCTTATATTATCAAAACGATTCTTACCGCGATTATTCCTGTCTTTACTTTTTTAATTAATATGTCTTTTGTACAGGGTGATTTTCCAAAGCCACTAAAAAATGCAAAGTTGGTGCCTATTTTTAAAAAGGGTGATAAATTTCTCCCCGAGAATTACCGTCCAGTAGCACTTACTTCGTGCTTTTCTAAGATATTTGAGTACTGTTTTTTAAACAGATTGGATTCTTTCTTATCCCAGTTTAACATAATATCTAAAGGCCAACATGGTTTTAGGAAGAACTACTCAACAGCGGCAACAGCTCTCTTTTTACAATATCATTAATTCCATAGAAAACGGTTCATATCCTGTTGGATTTTTTTTAGATCTCAGCAAAGCATTTGATTGTGTTTCACACAATATTCTTTTAACCAAATTGCAAGTTTATGGTATTAGGGGAGTTGCTTGAAACTGAATTGAGTCCTTTTTGCGAGATAGGTATCAATTTGTAACCATCTCCCACAAAAATGTAAACGATATTAATAATATCTCTTCTGAGAAATTATCTACTAACTTAGGAGTACCTCATGGTTCCATATTGGGTCCGGTTCTCTTCTTGTTATTTATTAATGATTTCACTATGCATATTGACCAGGTATCGGCTACCCTATATGCCGACGACGTTGCACTGGTGCTTGCCGATGGAGTTACTGATAATTTAAATGTCACTTGCAATGAGGTGCTTGACCGCGCGTCTGCATGGTTTACAAGAAATAAACTTCATGTTAATGATAATAAAAGTGCTTGCAATGTTGATCGCACTAAATTTTTGGGGTTATGGGTGGATGAGCTACTCAGCTGGAAAGTCCATTGTGAGAATCTCATTCCCAAACTTAATTCTTTGTGTTTTTTATTTCGCAATTTAAGATTATTGTTGTCGCTCCAGCAGTTGTTTGGTATGTATTATGCCTATGTTTTTAGCAGGCTTAGTTATGGTATTATGTTTTGGGGTAACTCAACCTTGTTTAGGGACGTTTTTGTCTGTCAAAAACGGATTGTGCGTTGTTTACTGGGTTTAGCTGCCCTTGCTTTCTGCAGACCAGTTTTCATTTCCTACAAAATATTGACTTTACCTTCAATCTTTATTCTGGAACTAGCGCTATACGCGTATGATAATAGTTATAAGTTTCAAGTTAACAGTGACAAACATGATCATAACAGTAGATATAAGGATGATTTGGCTATCCCTAGGTCTAGGTTAACATTATGTCAGCAGTCTCCACAATTTCTCGCAATTAAAGTATTTAATAAAATTCCTAAGCACTTAAAAAAGCTTCCTCGAATAAAATTTAAACGCGAAGTCCGCAATATTTTGGTCTGAAGTGGTTTTTACTCTTTTCAAGAATTTTTACAATTTAGATTTACTTAATTGTCATTTTATTATTACTACCTTACCTTTAAATGGTATTTTCTGTGTAATTAATCAACTATATCTATACATTTGTATGTAACTTATTTTTATTTCCTCTATTAACATTGTTATTACCATTCATCATTTTCTAAAATCAGCATTTCTATTATTTTTATATTATGTACTTAGGTATATTTGTATATTTATATTGTTTTCTGGCAACAACTTTTACCTATGAAAGTAATTTCAACATCTGAATTCAATTTAATTGTTATTATCTTATGTTTTTTCGATTTTTTGTATGTGACTTCCCCTATGCCATGTTTTTTTTTGTGGTCTTTTGGGAATAAAGTTTACTTTACTTTACTTTACTTTATGTAGAGGAAGAAGGGAATGAGGGTAAGGAGCGAGTTTTACGAGATAGACGAATGATTAGAAACCAAATACGTTACCCAAACGATTTAGTTAAAGACAAACAACCAAGGGTGATGTTGCTAAGTCAAACACCGAGGGATTATGACGAAGCAATGAATTCCGTAGATGCCAAGAATTGGAAAGATGCAATGGATGACGAAATGAAATCACATAATGACAATGGTATTTGGAAATTAGCTGATCCACCGATTGATAGAAAGGTTATTGGTAATAGGTGGGTGTTTGCAACAAAATTACGCTACATAGCAAGATTAGTTGCGAAAGGATATAGTCAGCGCCCAGGAATTGATTATGATGAAACATTTAGTCCCGTGGCAAGACTTGAAACAATGAGAGTCCTACTTTGTGTCGCTATTCAACGAAACTGGTGTATTAAACAATTCGACGTTAAAACAGCCTTCTTAAATGGACGCTTAGAAGAAGAAGTTTATATGAAACAGCCACCAGGATATAAAGATGGCACAAACCGAATATGTAAGTTAATTCGAAGTATGTATATATGGATTGAAACAAGCATCGAAATGTTGGTATATGAATGTTTGATTACATATCTAAGGAGTTGCGGCTTACGGGAGAGCACTGCCGATCCTTGTATGTTTTTCAATGAAGATTTAGTGCTCTTCTTTCATGTGGATGATGGATTGATAATGGGTGAAACCCCATTGATTGACGACTATATTGTAAAACTGCAGAAACGATTTGAAATAATAACTGGTGAAGTTGACTGCTATCATGGTCTAGAAATTCGGAGATTTGATGACTCTATCACAGTCAATCAAACCGCTTATGCGAAGAGAATATTGATGAGATATGGGATGGCAGACTCAAATCCAATTTCATTGCCAATAGAAGCCGGATGGACACCTGGTGATTCACCAGCAGCAGCAGATTCTGATGCTACCATGTGAAATTAAACTCCACAATTTCTATTTTGTATGCAAATACATTGATTCATTGAATATTTTACAACGAACGTTTTGACAGCAATATATTTTTCACATAACTTCATAACAACCTAATAACAAATAATATCATCTATGATATATACATACAAGGCTACTACAACTCAATAATAATATTAATATTGAACAATCCTCAACAATTTTTCATCATTCCTTATTAAAGGAATGGCAACAGTGTTAGGTTCATATCTTAGGAATGAAGTATTGGTAACCAACTTAATTCGCCCTAACCAATATGCCTACCAATATTGGCCTTCCACCACATCGCAAGCAAAGTGGAGGAGTCACTAATGGCCAAAAAACTAGTCGTTTGTACATTTCTGGATGGAGAAACCGTTTCTTGCTTTACTGTCAAAATATGATATCTTCTACTGCATCAGTAGGGTGTTGGGCAAATACTCATCAATTGAGTATTGTGCTGCATCTTTCCGGCTAGGGCTTGACAAACATTGATGAAATGACATCTTTTTTTGTAGTCTGCAGAAGAACACTCTTGAAGGACCTTCAAGATATAGGTGCGGTGGCAAATGATGGTAGGGTTATGTTCAAAACGATATTCTTCCTCTGGAATCGAATGGATTTACGAAAGATGGAAATGTGGTGGCCAAATTTGAAACGATCACATCAGTGCTGATGCCCATTGTCCATCAATTAAATCATATTTACTCGGAGAAAATACTATTTACTTCCACTTTACGCGTTATGAATTCCAACCTTGCCATCATTTTTACTATCTCATAATAATATCATCCCTCTAATCATCGTAAAAGCACAAAATCCCTAGTAAATGGCTATTTTTCCTTAAACAAAAAAGGACTTCTTCCCGTTCTCATATCCTTAAAGCTGAAGCGAAAAAAAGGAGCACCGGTTCATCTCATCATAAGACTATATGGAATCAATTTTTTCGCGGCATGAATACCAAACGTAAAAGAGGGGTAATCGATGGCTCTCCATTCCCCTTGGGATAGACAGCCTCTTCTTCCATTTTGGCGTGGTAATCCCTTCTTTTAGTGTATTACCAGTTATCCAGCTTAACGGCTGCTAGTTTGCGTTGGCCCCGATGTCAAGACGGGGTCTCGTTCGAGATCGAGCTCAAGGATCCGGGAGTGTATTGTAGAGGTAACCGACAAAAAAAGGAAGTAGAGAAAGAAAGACGAATCGGGTATATAACATTTTTGTATATGAAGCATGCGGACGTTTAAAATGTGGAAACATTTCTTTTTAGAACTCGATAACGATCTCGGAAAGAATTTGTTTGGGAGTTGGTACGCTTTGATGTAAGCTTTTTAATATGCAGTTTTAAAAAATGATTTTTGTAAAAGCTTTTAAATATTGAATTTGCAATCGAGGTTTTCAAATTTAAAAGAAGGTAATATCAACGTGGAAATACGAGAAAACTACATTAAAAATATTAATTTACTATTGATGGAAAAACATTCATTTTATATTTTTAAATTAAATGTTGTGCGAATAACAGCAAACGAGAATTATATTGAGTAATAATTACTATTTTCCGCAAATCGTTAGGAAATTTTGACATCCAGACAAAATTAAAAAACAAAAAGTCAACATTTCCTGTTAGGAAATAATCATTTCCTTACTGTAACGAAATGATACAATTCAGGGACAAAGGTGTGCCTATTTCAGGGCCTATTTTACAGCAAAAGGCGTTGCATTTTCGTCATGAATTCAATAAAGGGGGGCCCAGATTTCACAGCAAGTGTCGGTTGGCTTGACCCATGGAAAAAACGCTACAGTATCCGTCAGTTAAGAGTTTGTGGTGAAAAACTATCATCGAACATGTTATGTTTATTCAAGAAAATTCACTATAAACTAATTAGCTCTAATTGACATGACATTGATTACATTTCATAAGTGTGACATCATAGACAAGAGAGACTATAGATCGGCAACTCTCGTTAAATTTTTCGGGACAAATCAGCGCCAGTGTAAGTGTCGTTTAGACATAACATTCAAATGCGAGCTTTTTAAAAATTTTAAACGAAGATAGGATTCTACAGATATTTGTAGCGCCTGTACAATTATCTGTAAATTTGTAAGCATATTATCATATATGACTACAGATTTACAGAGAACTTAACATTACGCTACATACATGCAAATTTTCAGTACGCATAAGCTTCATAATGAACTGTCAACTAGATTGACAAGCAGATGATTGCTATTATCTACCAAAGATTGAATGATAATGGCAATTCACCGTATTGTCGATACAATTCTTCCAAATAAATTCAAACTCGTGTAGCAAAGGAAGAGTCCAATAGTTTGCATATCTGTTTACTACGCCATCGTTCTCACATCATTGAACATATTGAACTTTAATTTATAACATACTAGCAATGTTGTTGGAACACTTCTTGCTTGTTCTGCCTGCTTTGCGCAAGGAGTCAATCATTGAAAAACTGCTGAAGCGGATATCACAGAATCTGTAGTTCCAATTCACTTTGGTTACATCCATGTTGTAGACTTTCAGTCCCTACTCTCTTAAACCAACAGTTTAGCTTTAACAGCAAACTTAACTTAATTCTTCTTCAAAACAAGTTTTTTCTATAAGATTTAAAAACGCTGTCATTTCGTATTGTTATGATGTTTGATGTTGTATCAACGCGTTTGTCAATACTTTCTATGAGAACAAATGTGAAATTAGGTTCATAGCTGGCGGCGCTAAAGCAAGTGTATTTTGGAACTATTAAAAAGTTTGACCTTGGGTATATTAGTGGACCCCCCGTGTGTGACATTGAATATTGTTTTTTTTTTCTCTACGCATACTATTCTTCATATCCTCCCGTCTGAAAGAATTGTTCCACTATTCTGGGTATCGACGTGGTATTGTTCTGATTCTGGTGCTTCGACGGAGTTGCGTCGTTTCTGTTTGAGGTGTTGTAGTTCCAGGAACAGAGAAAAAAATAATTTATTACTGGTTCCAAATTTTGAGGTGTAGTTCTTTCAGTTTTTTCTTGATTTTCGTTTGGTACTTCTGTTGACAATAATTCTAATGTATCAATCACAACCGGTTCATCAATAAGTGGTAAATCGTCGTGACGTTCCCGAATGTGATCAGCATGTCGTCTTCTCTCGACACCATCGTTGGTAACAACTTTATACGAATATTTATTCGTACGACCAATAACTCTTGCTGGAGACCATTGTTTTTCTAAATTCGTGCGAACATAGACGTTATCATTTTGTTGAAATTGACGATTGTAATTTTTAGCATTTTCAATTTCGTATTTGACATTTTTATATCTCAATAATGATTTCACATCTGGCTTAATATTGTCGTTCGTAGACGGTGTCCAAATATCATTTCGTTTGGACTCTTGTGAGCCGTATTATGTGGTGTGTTTCCATAATTAAATATAAAATTTTGTAAACGCCGAATGGTTGTCTTATTGTCATTTTTACTAGCAAGCATTCTAGTTTTAAATGTTCGTACAAAACGTTCAGCGAGACCATTTGTCTTTGGATGGTATGGTGACGATGTGATATGCTTAATATTTTTCTTCCAGCAGTAACGTTGAAATTCTTCTGACGTAAATTGCCGTCCATTGTCCGATACTAAAATTTGCGGTAACCCAAAGTTAACGAATATCATCCAATGCGTTATATAGTGTAGATGCTGTAATGTTTTTCATTGGTTTCACATCTGCCCACTTTGACAGCGCATCTACTACCACTAACCAATAACTACCTTCGAATGGACCTGCATAATCTATATGTAATCTTTCCCATACGTTTTCAGGAATCGACCAGGAATAGAGTGGTAATTCAGGTTGTTGCTGTCTATTGACTTGGCAGTTGCGACAATTTTTCGTGGCCATCAAACATAAAAACGTGATAAGGCACGCATTGACACTATGCCAGGATGTCCGGAATGGAACAAATTTAATGTTTGTTTCCGGAGAGTATTTTGAATGATGATTCTTTTCTGCCACATTAAAATACCATTTTCAAGAGAGATTTCGTTACGTTTGTCGTAAAAAGGTTGAAGTTCTTTTGTTATTTTGGAGTTCCAAGAATGCATCTGTACAAATTGCTTTATGTTTTTCAAAATATGATAAGCACTGGTTTCTTTGCGAAATAAACCTTCTGTTAATTCCATATCATCTAGTTTTCGATTATAGCAATCTTCGTAAACTTTTAATATGTGTTGCTCGGCGTATGATACCGTTTCTTGTGCAACTGCAAATACCTGAACAAACGGCACTTTACGTTCTTTATTGTCTATTACAGTTTTTAAATCGGGGCACTTCTGTTTAAGTTCTATTTCTAGTCGTTTGTGATTTAAACCCGTTCACGTAATTGTCTATCTAGCATTTCACCTTCATACCCGCAATATTGTGCAATTTCTTTTAATTTGTTTGCATAATTTTCAAATGTTTGATGTTTCTCACGTGTGCAATTCCAAAAATTTGTTAATGCCTTAAATCTTGTTGTTTTTATTTGAAATAAACTCAAAAATTTCTTAGAAATGTCTTTGTATGTTTGTTGTTCAAAGTTAATGTCACTATTAGCAAAAGTAATTTTTAATTCTTTATAAGTATCTGGTTTTAAACACGATAAAAATAACTCACGTTTAGCATTTAAGAAATTAACGTTATCCGGTTTATTTTCCAGATCCCACATTCGACATTACGCTTCGAAATAATCTATGAATGTTTCTGCTGCTGTATTCGAATCATATTTGGTTTTCGCATTTGAAGTTTTTGATGATGCTCTTGACTTCTATTTCAGTACTGTCACTTTAAGAACTAGCGAGCTTGTATTTCAAGAAACTTTTGAAATTGCTGCGTATCCATGTTGGAAATGTTGAAGAATATCGTGACGATTTGTCTATATGTCACACTGTATGGTCCTGTTCATCCTCGTCGCCAATATGTTATGTTTATTTAAGCAAATTCACTATAAACTAATTAGCTCTAATTGACATGACATTGAATTTGTTTTTTTTCTCTACACATACTATTCTTCAGAATATTGAAGAAATGGAAGCATTCAGGAAAAGATTTCAGGAATTTATTAAATCTGAAAGCCTAACCGGTGATCAGATATTTAACTGTGATGAGACAGGACTTAATTGCAAAATGTTGCCTAGTAAGAGTCTTGCAGCCAGAACTGAAGCGGCAGCCCCTGGCTACAAGTGCAGTAAGGAAAGACTTACAATTTTAGCATGCAGCAATGTTACAGTAAATCTCAAAATGTACCTTGCAATGATTGGAAAATCCAAAAATCTTAGAGCTTTTAAAACAGTTTCAAAAAACGTTCTTCCTATAAAACACTACTATCAGAAAAGCAGATGGATGAGTAGTGAAATTTTCAAAGATTGGTTTTTTCAGGAATTCATTCCTTCAACAAAGAAGTTTCTGAAAGAGAAAAATTTACCTAGAAAAGCAATTTTGTTGCTTGATAATGCTCCAACGCACCCTAATGCAGAGGAGCTCCAAAATGGTGACATTAAGGCAATGTTTCTGCCTCCCAATGTAATCGCCATATGTCAACCTATGGATCAAGGTGTTTTAGATACGATGAAAAGGACTTATCGCAGGAAGCTACTGTCCACAGTGATAGAAGAAATAGAAGAAGGACAACCATGATTGAATTAATTGAAACGCATCAATGTAAAGGATGTTGCTTATTGAGTTGCAAGGGCCTGGTCTGACGTAAGGGCTTCAACAATTGTCAAATCATGGAAGAAACTGCTAGGGGATGATGAAAGTATGAAAACGGAAAGCACAGCTGAAATCGAAGAAACCTTTAATGCAACTTATCCCTGGATGTGATGATGCATCTTTGCAAGACATCGACAGTTGGATGAAGGATGATGACCAGTATGAAATAACTGATGAAGACATTGTCGCTCTTGTCAATTGCGATGACAACGAGATTGAAGGTCAAGATGAAGCACCAACTGTTGAGTCACTCAGAATTTCACATAACGACGGAGTTAAGGCTTTAGAAACTGCAATTAAATACAATGAGCAACAAGAAGAAGCTACAGGAATCGACATAATGATGACTATAAAAAATTTCTTTAAATCATCACAGGACTGAACTTTTTAAGTACTGTATTTAACTTCAGGCAACTCTGTAACTGTAGCTCCTTTTTTCAGGGTTTTTTTTTCTGTTTTACTGTAAAGCATGATTATTAGGTTCGTAATGTGTAAAATTATAACATAAATAAAATTATTCGCGATTTTTTCAAAATTAATTAATATCTGTCGAATTTTAAACGATTTGCGGAAAAATTGTATGTTTGCCTCATAGGAAAAGCCACATTCCTGGACTCTGGACAACATAATAAGAGTATTTTTTTTAATTTTCTGCAAAAATAAAAATTTGGACGTGAACATAATTAGTCCTGTTCCTTTATAATAAAGTATACTCAGCGACATTAGAAGTTTTACAAAGATTCATGTTCATGAGGGCTTCGAGTTCGAAGACGTCAAAATTATCACCATGTTAGTGACCTTGACAGGGGTAGAATAGTTGCCTATCGAGATGTTGGTGTTTTCCTATCGTGGAATTGGCTGTCGTCTTAATTGTACTGCAAAGAAGGTAGAGGAACACTAAGAAGACCAACTGGTCAACTGACGCAAATCGCTGAGCAATGAGAAGAAGGTAGACCTGTTACTATCCATACACCATATGGCCACATTCGAGCCTTTGGACTTTCTTCATACTGCCCACGATTGGTGGACTTTCCTTCCCGTGAATGCGGACCACAGTCGTCAACACTTGAACTGGTGCAGAGAACGGCAGCATTGGGAAACAGAATGGCATAATCTTATCTTCATCGACGAATCGCGATTCTGTCAAGGTATGCATGATGGTCGTAGAAAAGTACGACGCCGACTTGGAAAGCGACACAATATTGGGTTTTCTGTTGAAAGGCATGTACACAGGACAGTTGGAGTAATGGTTTGTGGGTTATTGTTTACGGTAACCGATCGCCACTTCTGTTTAGTCGAGGCAGTATGACAGCTGCGCATTATCTTGATGATCTTCTACAAAGCGCTTTACTACCTCATCTAGATGGTCATCCACACATCCTTTTTAGCAAGACAATACACGTCCAACTATAGACTTTCTCCCAAAAGCAGGCGTTAATATTTTGCAGTGGCCACCCCCTGAGGAGGAGACTCTCCCCTTTGCACCATTCTCCACAAACTTTAGCGTAGTTAATCAACAAAGTTCAAGTTGCTTGCTACCAATGATATCGTTTTATTTCTGATGTAAAACTCTCACATTGATTGCCAAAAAATCAAGTTAAACAAATGATTTCTTCTACGTGTAACACTTCTAATGTCACTGAGTATATAAAGCGGTATTTTGGCTGTATAGAGAGAAGGTCGAGTATGTCAATTAAGCGAAGTATACATAAATTTCTTTAATGGCGACATTAAAGTGCTCGAAAGTCTTTTTTAACTTAATTAGAGGATGGTGCAAATTAGAAAAGTTGTTCTAATTAACAATATTGGAACGCTAACTCTATGTAAAGCCAAAATCGATAGGATGTTACAATTAATAGCGGGTATAAACGCGAAAGCTTTGTTATCAATTTTAAAACGTAATAAATACTTGTCGTTGGGAATAGAGCGTTAGCGTTTTATGTTGTTTTCTTGATTATACAATCATCATATGTAGTAGTGCCGCTCAGAAAACGTCACAAGAGAAAGTCTAGTGCAGACAAATCGTATGATCTTGGAGGCCAATTCACATCTCCTCCACGAGAAATGACTGCCCTGCTAGAACCATATGTTTTTTTATTCTTCAAGTTAGGCCAAAAGAAATTCAGTGTCATCCCATTGACGGTAATGGCCTCAGAAATGTCTTCGAAAAAGTATGAGGCAACAACACCACCAGTCAATTTTTGTACTTTCTTACTAGATTTCTTCAACATAGTAACTTTGTTGCGTTCAGCCAGAGTATTTAGGTTTTTCAGGCAGTCCCAAGCTAGTTTTGAAGTTATCTGACAAGCTGCTAGTAGTTTTAGGGCCGCCTGACTCTCCGATAGGATATGAATCAGAAGACCCTTTGGTTGTTCCTCCAATGCCCTTAAGGCACATATCTCTATTGCTAGTATTTCCGTTTGCTGTATGGTGGTATATTGCCTTAATATCATGTATTCGTCATGATTCAAGGGTTCACCATATACGACGTTTGGCAATTCAATTCCCGGGATCAAATGAGGTTAGAACAGCTTCTGCCAGTCGTAATGGAGAAACGAGTAACTATTAAATTTTACTGTAAATTAGATAAAACTGCAACAGAACCTTACGAGATGTTGAAAACTGTGTACGGCGATAACACCTTAAGTCGTACTACTATGTTTGATTGGTTTTAACTGATTTTAAGATAGCCGTGAAAGTGTAGAAGCGCTGATGAACTTGTGGCACGAGGCCAACGAATGGCCCTTCGATTAATGGCAAAAGAGTTGAACATCAATAAGGAGACGATCTTACTTTGTTCATAGTTGTCCCGACAATGCTGATTTTCTTAACGGTATTATCACTGATGATAGATGGATCGTGGGTGTTTCAATACGATCCTGAGACCAAACGCCAAAGCATGGAGTGGGTTGGAAAAAGGTCTCCAAGACCCAAAACGTTTCAGTTGCAAAAATCCAGAGTCAAAACCATGCTAGGGTATAAACCTTAAAGAATTTGTACCGGAAGGACAATCAGTTAATGATGCATACTACCTTGAAATCATTGCTCGAGCGCATTTCCCGAGTGCGACCACTATTTCGAGAAAAGGGTAGTTGGTTCTTGCTACATGACAATGCACTTTTACAATCTTTACTAAGTTGTTGGGATTAGTCACCCACCCTATTCACCAGACTTGAAACCAGCGGGTTTTTTTTCCTTTTTCCTAAAGTAAAACTGTGCCCAAAGAGAAAAGATTTTCCGATTTAGACGACATTAACGAGTTGAACGCAGTTTCTCCATATGCATTTGTTGACTGTTTCGAAAAACTACCGGGAATTTAATTGCCAAACCTCGTCCTCTCTGACCCATCTGCGTAGCAGATCTGGGTTCGGATTCTAAGCTTCTGTTTTACTATCCACTGATCCCAATCTAGGACAACTTTGATGCGTTTGTCAAAGAAGTCCATTGCAATGATAGGATTTCTAATCTCAGTGGATATTCTGGTGTTAAGGATTCTCCAGTTTTCACCACATTTTAGTCTGTATGCCTTTATTTTTGCCTCGCTTGCATGGCATACTCCAAGATTTTACTTATGGAAGGAGTAACAGAGATAAGTCTATAGTTAGACAGCTCAGTCACTTGATCCTTTTTATGTACAGGGATAAGCAATGCCTTTTTAAAACTTTCAGGAAAAATGCCTGCTTCGAATGAACTATTAATTAAATGGATTATTGGCGTTGCCAGCACATATTTGAAGTCTTTAAGTATTTCACTGTGAAAGGAAACAAAAAAATCTTATTGGGTTTTGATCAATGTGTTCTTGCACCAATGGAATATCCACTATATTTTTGTTCAAAGATGTTGGCAATTGTATAAAAAAAAATATTAAAATTATTTGCTATCTCCAGGGGCGTAGTGATAATTTTGGAATCAGTCTGAATTTTAGAAATATTTACATTTTTGTTTTTCTTTTTAGTTAAGGAATTAACGATATCCCAAGTGGTTTTAGTGACATTGTCTGACTGAAGTATAATTTTGTTGTTATTGTGAGTTATATTATTTTGTTTATATACTTCTTGTAGAACGGGGTATCGCTTCTGCAGTATAAACAAATCCTTAATATGATTGCTAAAATGAACAATTTCTGAGGTAATCCACGGTTTGGACCGCCTGTTAACAGTCACATACTTGTACGGAAAAGAGATTATAGCAGTGCTGCAAAATAGACACTAAAATTCTAAACTGTTTTGTGACAGTTTTAATCAAGCTGATAGATTAGATTAGGGTAAAAGTGGCACCAGCCTAGAAGGCGTCCTCTAACGTTGCTCTCTTTATGTGGGTTAGCGTCCTTGACTGCGGCTCTCTTGTGTAGCTATGCGCTGTGGGGTTCTCTGTGCCCAACCTTAGAAACCTTGTCCTTGCCATATCTTCGCAATGGCATAGCACATGGACTGGGGTTTCTTCTTCCTCCTTGCAGAATCTGCAGATGGCATCTGCCGCTAGGCCTATGTTGTACATATGCCTATTTAGTCTACAGTGACCTGTCAGCACCTTCTACTATCATCTTGACGGTTTTCCTGTCTTTGCCCAGTGAATTCAGGCTTCTGTTCCTTTAGCCTTTTGCCTGTCTTTGCCCGGGTGATCTTTGCCGCCATTCCTTGGAGTTGTTGTACATCCATTCGTTGATGGACTTTCTGATTTGTGGTTTGGTAGTGGCGAAGGATGAGCCAGGCCCGACGAATTGCCTTGATGAACCTTGTCTGGCCAGATCATCCGCCGCCTCATTTCCTTTCACGCCCTTGTGGCTGGGAACCCAGGCCAAAGTTAGTTTCCTGTAGGAACCCACCTCATTTAAGGCGATTACGCAGTCCCAAACCGTAGAGTCAACACTTGCTGAGCTGGTCGCTTTGAGTATTGCCTGGCTGTCTGAGAAGACTGCTTCCCTAACGCACTGGTGAATTGAATTCTGTTTTGGAGCCGTTTGTATACCAGTTCGAATCCGCTCTTATTGGAAGACCCCTCTCCCAGTCCTTCCTATCTGGTACTATAACCTGCTATTTCCTATCCAGGTTAAATTCTTGAACCATAGCATCCCCGTAACAGGTGCCTCCTTAAGTTTGCTTATCAATGTTTGATGTCTCCCTACTTATCGGTGCTTGCTTATACATACATCAATCTTTATGCTGCGGAACTCGCAGTTCCTTGAATGTAAATGTGTGGTGGTGGCAGGTTTAGGATAACCTCCAACCCTTTCCCAAGACACGCTAGTCTCTGAACCCCACTCAGCGCCCTGGCCACCCCCGTCTGCTGCGCGTTTGGCCACCATACTACTGCTCCGTAGGTTATCATGGGTCTGACTACCCTTGTGTACAACCACAGACTCATTTTGGGGCTAAAGCCCCGGTGTCTCCCGCAAGGCCTTCTGGACCTTCCTAGGACAATAGTGGCCTTGTTGGTTGTTTTTTGGATGTGTGTGTTCTATGTAAGTCCTTGATCAAACCATACCCCAAGGTATTTTGCCTCTTTAACGTATGGAATCCTTCCACCTCACAACACTATTTGCCGTAGGTCTTTTAGCATTCTAATCAAGCTGATAAGATAGTATGTTTGTACTAATTCTTCTCACTCGTCTTGGTTGTTTTAATACTCGTATGGTATACATATATTAAAACAATTTTGTACGCCCTTATTGTACGAAATCTGATTAATCCGTCTAGCATAATCCTAAAGGTCATCAAAGCCAATTACACCCAATTACCTTAATTATCCCAACACATTTATATTCTGATTTGAATGACACGTCTACGCTACAACATACAACTCCATACACCCACTTCAATCTAATAACATCACCCCGAATGTCCTACCCCATACCAAACGATCGATCTTCGTCCGACTTTGTGTACGGGGTTAAACAACGAGTCGAGGACTACTTTGTTATCTTTATGCGAGTTTACAATTAATTTTCATCGGAAAGCATTTTCGCTTTTGTCGGAAACGTGGTGAATATCAACTTCTAGATTGTAACGTTTCGCTGACAGATAAGAGCGAAAGCTCACGGCATTGACGTACAACCTTGAGTCGTCGCTCAGCTCCTCAGAATTACCTAAAATTCAATTTAGTCAGACACAAAGATTTGCGTTGCTGGCGAATTGGAAGCCGGGGTGGAGCAAGCTGTCATTTCTGCGTATTTTTTTTCCAATCTTTGTCGTTCTATATTTAGCCATTCGTTTATAATGATGCAACGAATGTTTTATTTTTTTTTACAAAAAATTGACTAATTTAATATATTAATAATGGTAATCCCGGACTTAAGTCATGCTCGAGGTTGAAAGCCAATTATCCTGAAAGCGCACGAGACCATTACAACCCGACATATCGTAATCCATATTTTAAAGGAGCGAGCACGCTATTAATCAAAGGTGACTTCGGCAGGGCGAAAAAAATTAAACCCGCACAAAATTTCGTGATGACGTCTTCATATAAACGCGCCGCGTACTGCTATCCATTTAAAACTTTTTAATTAAACTCGTCGACTTGTCACGACACACTTCGATTCTAGACGAACACGAACACTCATCGTTTTTCTCTTCGAAACTCAATCACGTCTTCTATCCTAAAGCGTCGGATCTAGTGGTTCGCAGAAAATCTACCAAACCCATAGCGTCACGTTCGGGCTTTGTTTAACTTTCATTTGTCGGAAGCGGCGGCCGTCACGTTCGACCTGCCGCTGTTTTTTTTCCTCCCTTCTGGTTGCGAAATCATATGTTTTGAATTTCGAAAGCGAATGGTGGAAAAAAAGGCGAGGGCTCGAATGGAAGTGGATTTACTGTATATGGATGTGTATGCATTGGATAGCTATTGTCCTAAGTAAATAGCATGGACAAACGATAACAAATATGATTGTGTTTACGTTTGCAATAGTTTATTTGATGCTCGAGTGCCATTTTTTTGTATTTTTTTTTAATATTTTATTGTGAATTTTTGTATACTGCTCTCAAAATATTTACGTACATATATGCATGTCTCCTATTAATTTTAAAGATTGCTTCACAAATTCTATGTTAGCAGAAGTGATGGACATCTCATGAATAGCGGGCAGATTATTTGTAATAGGGAGTTTTTCACGCCGCGAAGAAGCATGTTCCATACTAGTTCTTTCATGGAAATCCCCCGTTTAAAGTGTTAGATTCATTGCAATATAAACTGGTAAATATGGAATAGAATTGAAAAATTAGATAGTGGTTGGTT
>SMLS01074824.1:0-31318 GCA_004785975.1 Popillia japonica | reverse complement strand
ATACGCAACTAAAGAAGTAAACAGTCACAAATTTTTAATTTTATTGATTACTTCGCATATAACTTTGAAAAACAATAATTAAATTATAACGATAATGTACCTAGTTCTACTTAATTTTTCTAGATTATGCAATTAATTTTATGCCCCTTTTTAAAATTTATTATGACGCCAATGGTAAGCAGAATTCGCACATCTTATTCATGACGTACACGTACTTCTTATAAAAATCGGACTCAAATCGCACAAGACAACGTACTCAATATTGTTTTGACAATTAAATCATAATAAAATACGATGATTCGTCCTATTCTGAGAATGTTTAGGTTAAAATAGTATGGATGGAACGGGTTCATATCAATAACGTCATCCAATGGACGTACTCTAGCCGTCGGTTACCGAGCATTGTTATAACACAGGTCGCCCGACGGCCGACATTGGAAGGCATTATTGATATGTGAACTCGTTGGCTGGGGGAGACATTACTTTAGAAATAGAGTGTACTTAGATATGTAATGTAGAATTAAGCTGTAGGTGTCAACTAGGCCTCCCCTTGAGACTGCACATGAAAGTTATTATAACACGTAATTATTTTATTCATATAAAACGAACACTTAGAAGTCTACTGAGAACCAAGAGAAACGCCAAAAAGTTTCCTACAAATTTGTAAGAAAACGGTCTGCGGTAAGCTTATATCTGCGGTAAGCTTATATTATAACACTTTTGTTTTATTTATTTACTTATTATATCCTTTTCCACCCTGCTATTAGTAGCAGAACATTATTTTTGTCGGTCAGCATCTATCATTGTTGCAGTACACACAATAACTGCCAGACATATAATTTGACTATCAATTTTATTGATTTTGACAGAGAAATATTTTGCTAAAAATAATGTGTACAACCAGCGTCGTAACAAACAAATCTTGCTGGAAGGTGTATTCTATTTGATCGTGTACTTTCGTACACGTACTCGTACTTTCATTTTCTATTCTTAAAGATAGAATAAAGAAAATTATTATTACTAAAATTATTCTTCAAATCTACATCTCGTTACACTTGCAATATGTTTGATCGATTAGAAATAAATAATGCAAAATAAATCGACTGCGCTGATAGTGCAGGCAATAAATTTTTATTAGGAATTGTTTAAAAAAACTATATTAGCGAAATCCTATTTTTGGTTAAACAAGACGTTCAACAATATGTGTACTAGACTTACTGCTTGTATATTTCTCAGCTTTGGTAGGTTACTCATACTCATAATAATATTCTACAATATTTTTCGATTTTGGCATTGTTTTAGCAATTTATTTGATGGAATGTAGTATAAGTAAAAGTGAGGATATAGAAAATCATAAAAACTATAAATTGTTACCCAAGGATTGTGGAACAAGTTACGCCGACAGAATAATTGGCGGAAAGAATGCTGCTTTAGGACAGTATCCGTGGTTAGCAAGAGTAGGATATGAATTACCAAACTGTACAAAAAAGATTCTATTTCGTTGCGGAGGGGCCCTTATTAACGATTTGTATGTATTAACAGCTGCTCACTGTACAACGGGCTTGCCAAAAATACGTTGTCCCCGTACTGGAAAGGATGTGACGTTTGCTTTGTAAGTAATGCGCAATCATTTGTATAATCATAATTTGTATAATAATAATAATAAATATAAAAGAAGTAGGTACATTTCAACAACTAACACTATTTCTTTGGCAGAAAAACGTGCAGTGTATTTCAACATGATATACACTATCATCACGGAAGTTCTGGCAGATCATTCGGTTTAGATTCGACATATGTACAATAAAATACTCGAAATGCCATATATAATATTTATTGACTGAAAGTAATAAAAGTGTGTTTCAATATCTGGATAAATTTACTAAAATGTAATCGTTACATATGAACTAAAAGTAATTAAATTTTGCGCGATCAAAAAATCCACCTTTGGCGGCAATAATTGCTTTAACTATTCTTGGCATTCTTGCTATCAAATTTTTGAGTGTTTCAGGCTGAATATTATTTCACTCACTGCGTAAACAATTCCACATTTCGGTACTCGATGTAGGGCACTTAGTTCGAACCCTACGGTAAATCTCATTCCATAGAAGTTCTATGAGATTAATGACGGGGAACTGAGGTGGGCAAATCATAACGCTTAAATGTCGATGATTATTTTGTAATTTTAAGTATTCCTTGCACACCTTAGAGGCGTGCTTAGTGTCGTTATCGTGCATAAATTGAAATTCACCATCAATTATAGGCGCAATCCTGACGGCACTGCATTGTGTTCCAATATGCGTCTCTATTCTTCTTTTCTCATTATTCGATCAATTTTCAATAAATCGCCACTACCTGCATATGAAAAACATCCCCAAACTAACACTGAGCCTCCTCCATGTTTCATCGTAGGTATCAAATACTCGGACAACATTCTTTCGTCTGGAGATCTTAAGCAAGCAACGATACTTATACTAACACGTCTATAATTGTTCTAATGCAGTGCAATTAAAGAATCATATGCAAGAATGTCGAATATAATTCAGGTAAATTTCAAATTCTTGATACTTGGGATATAGGTTTGATTTATGGCCCCTTTTTATGGGGTATTGTCAGTACTGAAATTCTACACAATTCTTTAATTTTGCTATAAAGCTATTATGTGTAAATACATAGTTGGTAAATTTTAATTCGAACTATCTAGTATAACTTAGTTTTTATGATTTGCATCGTTTCACCAATATTACTTAAACTGATTAATATTGTTTTATTCTTTTTTCTAATATATACGTGATGCCCGAACTGGAGCCTGCCGGGCCATCTCATCAATTCTCTATTTATCTAGCTATATACAGTATTCGTGCGTGTTTATTAATATTGCGAGTATATTTTTAGCATTACCATATTTTATACAAAATGATATGTATACATACTCAATCTGTAATTGTCTGACATGCAAAATAAGTGAAACAGATAATAATCCATATAATTGTAAGAGAACATATAAAATCGCCAGTATGCGGACTGCAAATTAAATTGTATTATTAGAATTTAGAATAACAAGCAGTTTGAGTAGACGCCTCATCGTTCCAGTGCATCTTCTCGTTTCTTCTGTCTTTAAACTTTAAAAACCTACGAAACGATTTTTTAAATACTTACCTTACCTTTACAATACGTACCTATACAGGGTTTTCCGGAACTGGCTAGTTAGAAGTTTTCGGATTTACAGAAACATTTCAATTTTGAAAATTTTGGGTTCGCAATAATTGGGTACTTACTTTCTTTCTAAAATATTTTCAAATTTCTTGCACTTGCGGTTAACCGGAAGTCGCCGCGAAGTTTGTTATTTTATAATTTATAATTTATTCTAATGTCAAAGTCATAGCTTACCAGATTAAGTATTATTCCGCTATTTGGAAGCATTAATAAATAAATGGGAATAGAAAGTAAACTGTTGGAGATAGGTATAGGGGGTGTTATACCAAATCGATGTAGAATTGAATTCTGCGTCCAACAGTGTCAGAATATACAGGGTGTTCTATTTGAAAAACTTGACTTTTACAACTTTAAAAATTGGTAGATATATCATAAATTTTTGAGCACCCTGTATGATATAAACAAAAAATGTTACTACGTTTTGGTGAGCCAATGTTAGTATTTGGCAGTTTTAAAATATCAGATCTCTGACACTTACAGTAAGTGAAAATTAATCAGTTAAAAATATCGGTGTAAATGCCAGAATTTTTATAAAAATCGTAATATCTTAGAAACAGCTGAAGATAGGTATAGGAAACCCTAGTTATAATCGTCATAGAATTTGATGCTGAATCCAAAAACCTAATAATATATAGGGTGTTCCGTTTAAAATAACAAACTTCGCGGCGACTTCCGGTTAACCGGAAGTCCAAGAAATTTAAAAATATTTTAGAAAGAAAGTAAGTACCAAATTATTGCGAACCCAAAATTTTCAAAACTGAAGTGTTTCTGTAAGTCCAAAAACTTCTAACTAGCCAGTTCCGTGGGAAGCCCTGTATTCTTTATAATTTTATAATTCACACATGCTACTTTGCTAGAATTTAATTTTAGAGTACCTATAACTTATTAGTTACCTAAACGATCATCGTCTACTGTTTTTAGGAAAACTATAGCGCTTGGAGAGCTCGATACAACTAAAGATCCTGATTGTGATGCAAATATGTGCGCCGCTCCTATACAGAAGATAGAGCTTGAACGTGTAATTGTACATCAACATTTTCAATCTCCCCCGTTTAAAAATGATATTAGTTTGATACGTCTAAAAAAAAAGGTAGATTTAAACGGTAAGTGGCATATTTCTTTATTTCCGTAATTATTAGCAATTATGTATGAAAGTAGTAAATACATAAGTAATTACGGATTTTTTATGTTTTATTGTTGAAAAACTTTGAAAGTTATTGTTATTGGGTCATCAGTCCTTCGATATGTGATATCTGATAACTGATAGCTAGAAACTTGTAGCCGCAAGATCTACTACTAGCTAGTCTTTAAAATGCATTATGCATGCTATGTGTGTACTATCTTTTTGATTTTTTTATTGGCGAATTTGCATTTTTGCATACAGTGTAAAATGTTTCTTAATTGATGATTTATTATTATAAAAGCGTAAACGGCACCGTATTGATACCTATGCCTGTAGGGAGAATGCCAAAAGAACTATAAAGTATGGGTAGAAAAATAAAAGAAAATGCGGCGTTTTTCCATTGTCCGCAATTTGAATCAAGTCTAGATTTTTGGTGTAGAACTTCGAATCCAAGTAGTGTGTTATAAATAATTTTAAATCTTTGTGAGTCGAGGGCAGCAGAAATTTGTTAGTAGCTGAATGGGCGATAATGTTTGTTAGAGAATCAGTAGAAGAACGAAACTCAAGGTAAAATGTAATAAGACCGGTAGCAACATATGCAGCTGAACATGAACAGCTGACCTGAAAAGATGAAGATAAATTGAGAATATTGTAAGGAAAATATATGGGGGGAAAGGTAAATAACAGGAAGTATGTACAGAAGGTTAACAAGCGTTAAAATGGAAGAAATCCTAGAAGGGAAAGATATAGTCAGGCGACTTAAATTGTAGCAATTGAAGTGGTACGGGCGTATAAATAAACAGAGCGAACAACAGTGGTCAGGAAAATGACGACCTGGACACCTGCAAGGAACACACAGAAAGGAAGGCCCAGAACAAGGTAAGAAGACCAAATAGAGGAGAGCATGAGGACTATATAGGGGTTAGTGGATGGAGGAAGAACACGAATGAACAATAGAGAAGAATAATCGAAGTGATAAACAGAAATAAAAATTTGTGAGAGCAATAGTAAGCAGGATAGTAGACTGGCCAACCGCAGATCGCATTAAAACGGTCATAAAAGCACTATGTGCGGCTACAATTCCACAGGGAATGCAAAGCCTTATATGGCATATGCATACTTTAGTTGACAAACTTTTCCGTCGAATTCTTTTTCTAGCCCATCTTCACTTTTATTTTATTTATTTAATAGTTGGAGGTGGATAACAATAAATGTATATATCTAAACTTACAATAAATTATCAAATTACATAACTAATTTGTGTCTCTTGTATTTGTAGGATGGGTGGCACCTATATGCCTTCCACGCGGAGAACAATTATCGAATTTCTACGTAGGTAAAATGATGGAAGTAGCAGGATGGGGTGCAACAAATGTAACTGATCCTAAAGAAAGCAAGATGCTGATGTTTGTTAAGTTGCCAACTGTGGAAGCAGTTCAATGCTCGCATTTATTCAATGTTGACGTAGACATTGACGAGACAACTCAAATGTGTGTAGGTGGCGAATTGAACCACGATTCGTGTGCTGGTGATTCCGGCGGGCCTCTAATGTATGTTGAAGCATATAATGGACCACCACGGTATTATGAATTGGGATTAGTTTCCTTTGGTGTAAAAAAATGCGGACAAAAGGGCAAACCGGCTATTTATACTAGAGTAGCTGGATTTATAAATTGGATATTAGATAATATAAGTCCGTAAATAAAATATTGTTCTTTACTCAATGTTATTGTAAGATACTTACAAAAAAGTGTTAGGTGCGTCCGTAGAGGTACAGAAATTTTGTTTTAACGTATCATCAGTTTTTAATTTTACAATTTGATTTAACAAATTAGTTTTAACCTCACCAATATTTTATTGATATCACCACCAAGTGTAAAAATTGCCGCTAAAAGCACATCATAAAGTAGAAAACTGATCCGTCTTGACATTAAAGCATATCGAACTTTCTTGCAGGACTTGCGAATTGTAGGTATGTAAGCAACACATTAAAACAAAATTAATGCCAACAATGTACCTACATATATCCACTTTTTGATAGGATAAATTGGTGAGTATTTCATGAATGGAATATATGCAGTGAATTCTTTCCTGTTAATCTCATTTAAAATAAACTATTACTTTGAATGTAACTAATTTTAGTTCTATGTAAATTCTGATTGATTAATCGCCTCTCATTTTTGTGTTGAAGCCCACCCATGAACCCATGATTCAGTGTTTTTCGTGGGGGTAAGATTGATTTAATTGGTCTCTGAGTCGTCGTACTAAGTTTCCACATAATCGGTAATTTTTGGATTGGTTATAAAATTTTGAAAAACCTTTTTTTTGATACATAATTGGATATTATAAAATGCACTATTTCGAAAAATTAGATGAGATAAATGAAAAAAATATACTGAAAGTATAAACGGAGATTATATAGATTACCTATATTTCCACTTACAACACTTACTATGAATTAGTTTTTATCGAGGAAGTTGCATGCAAAACCGGATATATGTACTACATATTCACTGTTTATACAAAATAATATGTAGTGGTTTCCAGATTTAGATCTATCGACATATGTAATCTTTTGGGAACAAAGCGAGATGTGTGCCATTACAATCGTTAAGTAAAGTATAAAAATTGGAGTTAAACTGAATACATCTCAATTTTAATAATAGTAATGGTTTATTGTCCAACAGAAACTCAACAAAAATTAATATACATACATATATATACAGGGTGTCGGCCATATACAAAGCATGCTTTTAAGGGATGATAGCTACAACGATTTAGAAACAAAAACATATAATACACCTTGGGTCTATCTGTAAGCGTAAACGGGAAAAAAATATTTCATTATTATGTCACAAACTTCGACGCATACTGTACAGCGGCAGCCGATCAGTGTAGGATTTACCCAATGATTACAGGCTTGTGTTCTTGCAAATGGGCAACACATCGAGCCTTTCCTTTAATACATTTTCTCCTGTCTCTCAAAAAGGTCCTTTTTAGGACCACCAATTTATCACAAATAAAAGAAAAGAACTAAATTTTGTAGTAGCCTTTACTTATTCTCCAGATAGCTTTTCCACTTTTTTAGGCCAATGATAACATTGACCTAAAAAAGTGGAAAAACTATCTGGAGAATAAGATAAGTTAAAAAAGGTCATAAAAATACATATACTAAGTAGCCTTTACGAAAGAGCTTAAAGCGCCCTAACATAATTGCACTATTATTACATTGTTTTCATTTAATACAACTTTCCCTGAGCTTAAATTTTCATTTACCGATCGAAAGCTGCTATTAAACACGCCGTTTTCACTGTAATTTCAACATAACATCGATTTTATTGTCATAACATTATTAAAAAAAACGCAAAGGTACCTCTCTCCTACTTTCGGATATTTTGAAAACGTATGGCCATTGACTTCGTACGATACAATGGTCTAATGTAGTTCAAGGTCGTATAAACATATGCTGCGTCGCTTGCAACTATATACAGATGTGATTCTATTGATACGTGTACAGTATAGTGTAAGAGAAATGACACCACTCTTCAGTTTCAATGTATTAAATAATTCGTTTTCGTCGTTGTTTTCAGTTATTTTCAACTCTAAATTGATATGGTTTTTTTGGGTATTTAAGAAGCAATATGGATGAGTTTTCTTGTACAGTTTGACCAAATAAGGTTTTTTAGAAATATTTTTTTTCTCTTTTACGCTTACAGATAGACCCATGTTGTATTAAATGTTTTTGTTTCTAAATCGTTATAGCTATCATCCCTTAACTGCATGCGTTGTATATCGCGGACACCTGTATATATACATACATAATATAAACTTTAGTAATAAATAGATAAATAATTCTACATCTCATTGATGATTTTGTTAAATTTCTATCTGTTAGAATTTTTGTTTATAAAACCTCAAACTATTATACGATTGTGAAGTGGGAAAGAAGAATCCTGACGACTGATATTTTATAGGGTAGGTACCCAAATATTTGAAATAAAATCCTGTCTACGTAGAAGTTTATTCTTCTGTAAAACTCTTAATACTGACTAAAAATGTGTGATATTAAAAAAGTCACATTACTAGTATAGTAATAACATTTAAAAGAACATTTAAATATTATCAGTTTACTTCATCTGGCAATACCTAGTAATCACTTATCAAAAACAGTCTGAAAATAAAATATACGGTATCCGCCGAAATAAACAGTACCGCTTAACTTAGGGCGCTATGGTGTTGTTTATGTAAAATGCATTTGTTATTATTGACTTAATTTTCACTAGTTGGCATATCAGTGTTACGCTGCAGTTGTATTTGAACTGATAATGGTTCTAACGACGGTAGGAAAAGTGTTTTTGTTAGAACAATATTTTCGCACATACGGAAATGGTCGTAATGATGGTCCACGCTTAAAGCAGGTGTCAGTTAGATATTGACAACAGTTTAATAAAGTAGCTCCCTAGTAAAAGTGCGATATTAGTTGTTGTTGAGAAGTACTGTATTGTGTCAACGTAAAGGTTCTTCAGGTCGTGGAAAAAACAGTGTGTACCAACGAAAACACAGAACGTGTTTTTTACTAAGTTGTGCACTCACCGCAAAGAAGCCTTGTCAGAACTGCATATACACTCAAAATGAGTGAAACATCTATACGTTGTTTGTTCACATCAATAGGTTGTTTGTTCACATCAATTGGCGGTTATCCCTACCGTATTCAAATTGGACATGCTCTCTGTTACACTTGGCGTTGAGGTCAGAGGCGGCCCTGGGCGCCTACAGGTTAAAATGTAGTGAATGTAAAGGCCTCAGTGGCAGAACCGGTGACCATAGCATCTTCACCTATATCGAAACTACGGCATCACTGTCCGTTAGGTCGGAGAGGATCCCCCTCTCCCCCTCCATCTTTAGTTTCACTTGAAACTATAAAGTTAGTATCCCTAACAGGGAGACTGCTATAACCCACATCCGCAAACGCAAGCAAGAGCTTCAACGTTGGTTTGTAGATACATCCAAAACGCCAAACGGCACAGGCATTTGAATCTGGAAGGACGGCGAACCACATGGTGAACCTATTAGCCTTGGGTGCTCCCCTTCCGTCTGCCAGGCCGAAATTATAGCCATTCAGACGTGCGCGGAACGAATTTTAACTTCCTGAAGGTCCTACAAGCTGTCAAATTTGATTCCGAGGGGGCACTAAACTGCCACAGCAAGCTGAAACAACTGGCGGAACTTCGCAGCGTTACGCTGAGATGCATGCTGGGCCACTCTGAGATCAGGCGAAATGAAATTGCTGATGGGTTAGCCAGAGCAACCAGTAAACGACTACACATAGGTCCTAAACCGACGTGTGGAAGTTCCTATGGTTGCGTCAAAGCTTTCGTCACAACTCAGGTCGCTGCCAGGCACCGGTCCCATTGGAGGGGACTTACTGGAATGAGACATTGCAAAATCCTGGGCGTTCATCCGTACCAGGACAGACTCTGCAGACCCGTCTCTATAAGCATGTCCAGGTGAAGGATGCTAACAGGCTTCCTGACTGGGCACTGCACACTGAACAAACACCTGTTTCGCATGGGCCTAACAAACTCTCCCCAGTGCAGAAGCTGCAGAGACGCGGAGGAAACTCCCGTGCACCTCCTTTCTGTCCCCGCATGGGACGTCGAAAAGCGGAGCTACTCTGGAGTCGCGAGATTGGACGAACCCGAACTAGAGAAAGTAACTCTCGACCAGCTCGCACACTTTTTCTCACAGGTGCAACTGGGTTGGAAGGCCTAAACGACATGGGGCACAATAGGCTTTTTTGGCCGAGTGGCCGTACGGGGTTACCCGCCCATGGAGAGAGGGAAAAAACCACTGGAACAAACATGCAAGGGCTAATTTACCGTGGTTGCATATTGAACTTAATTTACGTGGATCCCGAATTCTTCAAAAACATATGGTTTTCAGACGAGAGTCTGAACAGCTATATTAATCAACAAACTGTTCGATTCCTTGGATTTGAACATTCTGATGTTATTGTGGAGAAACCACTCCACAATGTCCGAGTTACCATTTGGTGTGCGGTTTCTGGTAATGAGATAGTTGGTCTATATTTCATTGAAGACGATAATCAGAATCCACTTACTGACAAACAAGAACATTACCGAGAGGAACTTATTGTATGTTTTATGAGAGACTTACAGAACTTTTGCCGCACACAAAGGTTTCAACTATTGATGCAATGATCCATATAGCTGCACGCGTCCTAAACTTTCTCTGTTAGTAGTACACTTTGAATATTTCTTTTCATTTACTGGATCCGACGTCACCTGATGGATACATTTGTGGCATGATGAAAGAAACAATATTTTGCGCAAAAAATTCACCGGAGAATATTATAGAACCACGAGAACGAATATAAACATTTTTTCAGCATTTAGGTACATGAACCACTTTTTATAAATACATATTACATATTTGATAACTTACAAAATCGATATGAAGCTTGTTTGCGTCGTAATGGTGAACATTGTAAACATTTAAATTACAGAGTTTAAAAAATAAACTATTTATTCTGGCGGATACTGTAGTTATAAAAACTACTATTAATTATCTGGTAGATAAAAGAAAAAACTTATTTGACAAAGGTGCATTTTGAAACGGTACTGCAAATCGCAGCAGTGTTATTAACGCATATTATAGTACAGGAGAAAGAAATCAAAGTATTTTCGGAAACAATGAAAAATACAAATATAAAATATTCATGCAGTACAAATTCTTTTGTTTTCCAATTTACTACTTGATTAATGGCTGCATTTAGTTTGTCATTCAAAGTAGCTCTAATATTCTTCTTTTAGTCGGTAATATTTGATTTCATAGAAATAAAAATGTTTCTTCAAAGCAGTGTTTTTCACTGTAAATACATGAGATGGTTCCTGCACGTTCACGTAAAAAATTGTAAACGTGCATATTTTAAATTTAAATGCAGACTTCTCAACAGATTGCTATATTAATTGTATACTTCCTAATTTCAAATGGAAAATTGTGATAATAGAAACTGGTTACTAGTTTCTAAAAATAATTAGAGTACATATATGCATTAGGTTCAGTTGCGTTACACTGTCTTTAGTTTAGCTAGTCATAATACTGACTGTACATCGCTTATTGAGCATCATTACCGTTTATTTAATTCTATAGGTAATAACGTCATCAATAGACAAGCGTTAAGTGTATAAACTACCAAATGATGGCGTAAACCACAGAATTTCAATGACGTTATTGTGGACACCACATTGTCAGCGATTCTCCTCGTCGCATCGAAGTAGTCTGTAAGTTCCAAGGCGGACTGGATGCTTTCGTTTTTGTTATATTGTTGAAATAAGAGACTTGTGACACAAGCGCACAATAACAAATTGATTTGACAATGCGCTTCTACACAGTAGTTATTCATGTGTTATTTCTATATGTACGTTTACTGCTACATACAGCATCTGCACGTAAGTAAAACAATTTGTTTAATCCAATATTACATCTTTGCAAAAGTTTTGATTGTAAGGTATCGTAAGACATAGCTACAGTAATTTTTGGGAAATACCATGACGGCAAAATAATTACGAGGAACAGGCTTACGTATAAGATTTTTAATATGTATGTTAAGTATTTATGGTAATTATACATACATATATACAGATTAGACTCGCAGCTATGCGGCTCCAGCGTATTGATTACTTAATCATTTGTTCTTTTAGATTTTAAAATAATATTTGGTAATTAATGTATAAGTATATGTAAGATCTGTAAAAATTAACAGGACACAAATGTTTAAAATTTGTTTCCAATGCACATATTATTTGTATATATTGTAGGTAATCATCAAGTAATACAATGATAGTTACTTACTTCAGCAATCGTAACATGTGAAATGGAAATAACTTTATTATGCATTGAATATTTAATCGTTCACATACATACGTTTGAAGTGGGTATATTTAAAGAAGTAGACAGAAGATGTGTAAAATTTCATAAGGTTTTATTGTAAATATATATATCTATGTATGTAGATGACTAATTGTGATCATACGTTGTAATAACCAATTTTCATTTATGCACATTGTGTCAATTTATTTTGCTTATATAAAATCCTTCAAAGAACGATGTCACAATAAATTAATGAATAAACGCTACTAAGGATATCCTTTTTACTCAGATACGCATGTAAATTTAATACGGACACAAATGGCAATTATTCGCTAGATTCTTCTAAGTATTTACCTAAGCAATGTATGTATGTATATTCAGATATTGTCAAAACGACGTACATATATCATTTATATATTCAAATAGTATCTATCTATGGAATTATATTAACATTGACAATATCTATAAAAGTACAGTAGAATATTCGCTTTTATATAATTCCGTCATCTACATAGATATATGACGCTTAAATACTTGTTGTGGATGTCTGATTCTTTGCTCAACAAAACTTGTTTCTTCCTAGAACGCCGAACTGATGCAGTAGCAACGCTTGGCAACGCTGCATTGACATCTACATTGAACGAGCCCGGCTCGCAATGTGCAAAGCAGTTATTATTTGACACTTCTAGTGAAAATCTAACCTTTAATATATTTAAGGGATTTTTTCAAAACTATTGTCTTATAGGATGAATATATAATTAAAACTTGATTACTTCAATATTTTGTAAGGGACGGTAAAAGACCGTCCTACCTTGATAGCAATCAATCAATTTAAAATTGTTGATGTCCAAAAGGTTTACCTAATTGACGGACATGTCTGTCTATAACTTATTTATAGTATGCCCAGCGTTTAACTAAGTTTTATTCAAGTAGTAAATTGGTGTTCCCTTCTCTCGACATTTCAGAATTTGACATACATAGGTAGTTCCTTCTTCAAGTAATAATGTCATCTATGTCAATGGCTCGCACGCATACTGGAGTTCATATTTCTTCAAAATTTTGTATACCTACACTACGTTCTGTAATACACATAAACAGCACCATAAAATGTTAATCTAGTCTGCTTTTTAATGCGATGTACACGCATAACTGCTGCCTTGTCGTCATTTCAACATTTTTTACTTTCAAACTGCTAGGCCGCCCTCGACAGGTTTTAAATATATTCAAAATCCATGTTTTGGCTTTCACCGAAAAATGGGTTGCAATTCTCTTCTTATAGCAGGTAAATTTTCCATATTTACAAATGGATAATACCACGCAAAGAAAAATACGCGAATATTAGAAATAAAGTAATACTAAAGATAATGATATGAAATATCGAGAATAATAACCAAAAGAATAAGTGACAGAATGTAAATAAATCACATTCTACTACTGCAAGCGGACATGCCGATCAACCAATGGTAGATGCGTTATTTGCTATATGACGATTTGATGATGTAAGGCATGTACAGAGTTGCTACTGCACCTAATCGCCGAAGTTTTCACGCGAAAATAGAAAACCTTGAAACAGTAAAAATCTAAGTTAAGGGGTTGTTGAAAGACGGATTATCAATATAAAATACTTAGAATAACTATCGCTTTTGCGGTTTACCAGAAATGAATACTAATCTTTTATTTTCAATAAAACAACCTAAATGTTGTTTCATATTTGGATTCAATGCGTACCGGAAATTTTCCTAGTGTCGGTTTTTGTACAGTGTGCATCATGTTTACTACACGATTTTTTTTTACAAAATTTTAGAACGACGTAACACACCGTATTATTCAAATCTAATAATGTTGACGCATTTTTGGAATGCGTTCTGACATAAAATTCTGTTAATATAAGACTCTAATATAATTATACGTAAAACGACTAAAACAGATGCAGCAGCAACGTTTGGCAACGCTGCATTGACATCAACATTGAACAAGCCCGGCTCACAATGTACAAAACAGATACTTTTTGACACTTCTAATGAAAATCTAACCTTTCATATATCTTAAGGAATTTTTTCAAAACTATTGTCTTATACGATGAATATATAATTAAACACTTCTTCTTACGAGACGCGAATTTTCTACCATACAAAGAAAAATATGCGATTTCTGTATATCAAATATAACCTTCACAACAAAAGTTTTTTAAACACATTTTAACACTATTTACTTATGTGTTTATAAGATCGAGGTTTGAAAAAGTCTATGAAAACTGATTCATAAAATATTAGCAATAAAATAATACTAAATAAAATGTGATTAATAACCAAAATACGGGTGACAGAAGGTAAACAAATCACATTTATTCTACTATTGTAAGGGGACTCGCCGATCAACCAATGGTATGTGTTATTTGCGGTATGACGATTTAATGAGGTAATACACCTACAGGGTTGCTACTGCATCTAATCGCCGTTTCTGGTATAGTATAATTATAATAATTCTCTTTATACAAGACTCTAATATAAGATATTCTCTCTCTCAAGAATATTCTCATATTCTCATTTGTAATATATTTTGTAATAGTAATAATAATATTGTAAAATATGACCATAGTCTCGTCGTTTTCTGATACATTTTACTGTAAATGATGATTGTTAGATAGCGTTTACTAAACCCTTGGGATAAGATTTTCTTACTAATAAAGTGGATGACACAATAGTGCTAGCCTTTTTAACTTCATTGAGTGGAGCATTTTAAATAACGTATGTAATGTATTAACGGACGTTTGTGCTCCAGAGAAAATCACCAAAAGAATAATTAAAATTTCTAAGCCTAAAATAAGTGTTTATTCTAAAGAAAAATCATTAGGATTATTAAAACAAACAAATTAAATAGTGCTTCATCAGTGGTATGTTAAAGTAAAAAATAGTAGGACCAGAATATGAATTTAGCAACTGTATAAGTGAATAATGAGTTACACATTTCGTTGCGTTGGCAATTATCCAAGTGCTTGGCGTCCTGTGGGTAATAGTGAATTAGTGTTCTACTTCGGCACCAAGATATTCAGCGAATATTTGTAAATATTTTGAACTTAGGAAAAATTCTAGACCAACTTATAAAGAAGAATTTTATCAATAGAAGGTTGCATAGACTTAAAAAATTTTTTCAGAATTAATTGATGAAAGGAAAGCTAATTGATTATAGGGTGTAAAGTAAATTGATAAGCATTAAATTCACGAACAGAATTGTCGAAGATAACAACAAAGGAAAAAAAGTGGGTGTAGGAAAAAAGACGTCAAGTATTATCATGGTGAAGGTAAACTTCATTTTAAATTATGTAAATTCAAAACCTATTGCACATGTATGTACATATGCACAGGTATACAGGAACAGAATGCTTCAAATTGAGTTAAAGCTGAGACTTGATGGGATATATATATATAAATGCAAGTGGCATGAACTTGGATAATACATATTTTATTTATTTAATTTCGTTAGAACATACAAAATTTATTATGACTAACTTAATAAAAAGGATAGCAACATCGCAGTTAACATGAAAATTAGTGAGGCATTAAAAACAATCAACATTTTAATTAGGTATTAAAGATATATGCGTTACTATAGGTACCTTGTTTTTTATTAAGCGGACCAAATGATAAAATCCGCTTCACATTAGGCAAATTAAACTGACAGTTATTTTGGGGGTTAATTTAAATGATGAATTATAATGAACTCAAGTACTTGTTATTTACATTTGGATATTTAGATAGATTTCACGTATACAACAAGTTTATAAAAAATAAGTAAACAATAATGTTAATATGTATGTATTTTATTATTTGCATTAAATTTGTACTATATCAAATATCTTAACATACAATTTGTATTTTAGAAATTTAAAATTGATGTGTCATACTATTATAAATGACAATAGAAATAAGCACTAACTGGTCCACCAAACTACATATCGGCAAAAACAAATATTATTGAACCACTCCTCTACAACATTTGCATCCCTTTCATCGTCGTAATCGACTGTTTTTCTTCCTTCAAATAGTAGTAACCCATCATCAACAACACCGTTTTTAGAACCAATAGGTATGTAAAAAAATTAACCGTCTTCCTTTACCAGTAGGATTTTTTAAACCAGTACCTAGTTACACCATCTATAAATGCTTGTCTGCGTGTTGTAACATTAACATCTACTCACACTTGCTCTTGTGCACCCTTCATTCAGCCATGTTTCATCTAAATAATAGATTGGGCGTTGTTCATTTCTATATTTTGATATCGAACATAAATAAATATATTCGTCTCCACAAAACAATGTCATCACATTCGAGCAGAGCAACTATTGCTCTTAGAACTCTTAGAAAACAAAAGCATTCCTTGTGGCATTCTTTTAGACCTCTCTAAAGCGTTCGACAGCATCGACCACCAGCGTTTACTTCTAAAGCTTGAACATTACGGAATTAGAGGTACGGCTCTATCCTGGTTTCGCTCCTACTTATACAACAGAAAACAGAAAGTTCGCTTGCGCTCCAATGTTACAACTGCTACATCCGAAGATTTGGTCATTAGTGCTGGTGTTCCTCAGGGAAGCATACTTGGACCTCTGCTATTTTTATTATATTTTAATGACATCTATTCTATGACTACTCCAGAGATTGATTTCAACTATTTGACTATTAACTACGCCGATGACACGACTTTCCTGGTGGATGATGTTTCGATTGAGGCTCTTAGAGACAAATGCGCTGCAGTATTACGTAACATTGAGGACTGGCTCCATTGTAACAATCTAAATATCAACCACAGTAAAACGCTCACAATTCTGTTTAAAGCGAAATCGCAAACGTATCCATCCGACTTAAATCTAAATAACAGCACCTATCCTGTGTTAGATTCTGTCCGTTTACTGGGCGTTATGATGGATAGTCATCTAAAATGGAGAAGTCATATAGATTTCATATGTAAGAAACTCAACACGCTTTGTTATGGTCTTCGGCATATCCGTGAGCTCGTAGACGAATCTGCATTGCGGAGTGTGTACTATGAATGCTGCTACTGACGAATAAAATACGGTATTACGGTTTGGGGTGGTAGTCCTGAACTATCACGCGTCTTTTTGTGTCAAAAGAGAATACTGCGCACTATGTATCAATTAAATTACTATCACACATGTCGTGGTCTTTTCAAAAAAAATAATTTACTAACCGTATTTGCTATTTATATCTACGAAATTTTAAGTTTTCATTTCAAAAATGATGATATTTTCAAAAATAATCGTTTCACCCATAATTACACCACTCGCAACAAGTTTAATTACTGTTATCCCAAACACCGTTTAACTCTAACAGAAAATAACTTTGAATACACCTGTATTAAATTTTATAATAAATTGCCTGTAGACATCAAATCTGTAAAACATTTAAATTTATTTCGTAAAACAGTATTTGACCTATTATGTAAATTAGAACCATACTGTATCGATGATTATCTTGGTGCTGATCTATAATTACTTATGCTTAATTACTAAAACTTTGTTCTGTTGACGTTTTGTCGTATGTAAATGTACATATTACAATAAAAACCATTTATTATTTATTTTATTTATTATTGCATTTACTGTTTAAATATCTGTAAATACATACTCTGTATTATCTAAAACACTTAAACAATTAGTACAATATTTAGCAAAAGTATTCGGTGATAATAGTCATCCGTTTATACTTATTTAGTTCAATGTGATTTGTTGAATACAAAGATCAATTAAAAAGAATTGGCATCCATAAAACGTAAATCAAATTTACTAATAGTACCTACGTACTAACTGTAATACTGCCCTGTATTTGAAAAAAGCTAAATAAACATATAATCGTAATGCCTAAAGTGAAAGCATTGACTAGAAACCTTTGTAACTGAGCTAGGAGGATGTTATCAATCCTCCATCATTCAGTATATGAAGAAATGTTAGTAGCAGAAATAATAAATACTAATATGAATATGGCAGATGCGGACTAAGGATTACAAAGATGATATACAGGGTGTTTAAAAAAGATGCGGCAGGTCATTTTATACAAAAAAGTACCTATAAACATAGGTCCGCAAACGCTTCGTTACCGATCTACAGCGTGTTGAAGTTTAATTTAAAAAAAAATGAAAATTAGATTTTTCCAAAACGACTTGAGATATAATGAAATTTTAGGCGTGTTAATAGCTGTGGGAGACACATACTTTGAAAACAACACGATGTTTTAGTCGTACCAGTGACGCGCGTATTGGCACGTCAGGCTATTTTTCAAGAAAAAATAAGACGCCGCTGATTTTTCTAAAAATAAAAATATGTTTTTAATCTTTGTTCAATTGTGAAGAAAAAAGCTCTCTGAACTTTTTATCGTACGACGTACCGTTTTTTAGTAAAAATAGTATATTATAATACAAGTGTATAGTAAGCCTTTAAACCACGCGCGACTTGTTTAAAAGCACGACGCGAGGCGACTTTAAAACACCCCGGTGTTTTAATGGCCCGTTAACATTATGATGCAGGTCCATTTATTACAGAAATTTTTTTTAAAGAACAAGGGTTTTATTCAAGGGCAAAAACAAATATTTTACCAAACCAACAATTTTACCAACCAAAAATTACAAAAACTGTGCAAAGTGGCCCCACAGGAAAAAATCCAGGGGATTTAAGTCCGGAGATCGTGCAGGCCATCAGTGAGGTCCACCTCGGCCAATCCAGCGATTTCCGTATGCTTGTGTTAAGAAATCACGAGCTACTTGACTAAAGTGGGCTGGTGCGCCATCGCGCATATACCACATTGCATCTCTAATTGCTAATGGTACGTCCTCCAGAAATCCAAGGAGCGTGTTTTCCAAAAAGTTGCGATACACCTCTCCGGTAAGTCTCCCTGGTAAAAATACCGGTCCAATTAGACAGTCACCCACAATCCCAAGCCAAACGTTCAAAGAAAACTGATGTTGAAAACGATCTTCAACAATTTCATGTGGATTTTCGTCACACCATACACAGTTATTATGGAAATTGCGTATTGCATTTCTTGAAAAATTCGCTTCATTGGTGAACAGAATCATCATCAGGAATTGAGGGATTGGAACCATTTTGTTCAAAAGCCATTGACAGAATGCAATGCAAGGAGGATAATCAGCAGGAAGAAGTACTTGAACGCGTTGTATATGGAATGGATACAACAAATTTTCCTTCAGAATGTGCCAGCTATTAACACGCCTAAAATTTCATTATGATATCATCATCATCAAGTCGTTTTGGAATCTAATTTTTACTGTTTTTTTTTAAATTAAACTTCAACAAGCTGTAGATCGGTAACGAAGCGTTTTTAGGCTTATGTTTATAGGAACTTTTTTGTATAGAATGACCTGGCCCCTTTAATATTGCCACATCTTTGTTAAACACCTGTATAAACATGGAATACAATATATTGAAATTACGAACAATGTTTCTAATTCACTATTATTCCCTTCAGTAAAAAAAAAACTGCCACCTGATAAAATAGCACAAGTTGCCGGCAAAGCATATCCATTCCAGAATTCTTCAGTAAGATAAGGACACCTCCGCTGTTCTATAAGTGTATATTTACCGACATTACATATGTATAGGTAGGTACACTTTCCGTCAGAATTAATGTCGTCGTCTATAGCGCAGTGTTTATCAACACTACTCACCATCAGGCCAAGTAAGCGTTCGGCCGGCATCGGTTTCGTTTATGATTTATTGGGGTATTAGTATTTAAAACACCGGGGGTAATTGTGTGGATCAGATAGGAGAATTGAAATTATTTCTTGAAAATGTATATACCGAAATTTAAATATGCTTTAAATAGCTTTCTCACAGGGAGGTGATTGGCAAGGCCATATTTACGCTTAACAGTAGGTAATTAAGTGATTGTATATATGACAAATAAGGCTGTATTAATAACTTTCTTTGTATAGCAAACTATTTGAAAAAATGAAGTTGATATGCGTATGAAGTTTAATATTGCCATTAAATTTTGTGTAATTATTTTGATTATACTTATTTTAAAAAATATAGAGAGAACAAAACAAGAATAATTTATAAATTTACTATGGCTTCAAGTAACATTAATTATGGTTTTATAAATACTAGTAAATTTTGATTAAAATTCGAAATAATGTTGTATCACTACCAGTAGAATTGCTGTTTGTAGAATAATAAAAAAAAATTGTTATGTAGAGTTAGCAAGTCATTATATAAACAAGAGTCCAAATTTATGCAGAGGCAAAATCGAGCAAGACAAAAAGCACTTTGTGGGAAAATAAAAAATTAACTGGGAATATCAGCTCAAGCTTTCGCGGATAGAAGTTTACAAAGGAACTCAACGTTTTGATTCTATTGAATAGGTTATTTAATTTTTAAGGTATATCAAATTAAATAAAAAAGGTAAGGTAGCAGAAGATGGACGGATTTATTTAAATGGAGTTATATTAATTACTCACTTTACATAGTAAATCATACCTTTGTAGTATGTATTTGGGTTTGAATTTTTAAATCTCCCGCGTTGGGAGGAAGAACTTAAATTTTGTGTATTAAGGAACCTGCTTTAAAAATGTTGGGAGAATAGAGAAAGTAGAGTTACTTTGCGAATTTACTATATATAGCTTCAAAAAAAAATTAATTATTGGAATAGTTTATTAATAACATTAATGTTTAGATGGCGATTTTAAAAACGTTTACCAATAACTATTTACCATATAAAATTATTAATAAAATAGTAATAAAATTGTTGTTGGTCAGCAGATAATAACAATATTTGGTTTCATTATATTATTTATTTAAAGGGACATGCTTACTTGGAGACAACAATAAAATAAAAGTTAAGGAAACACAAAAATTATTTATTAATTTATAAAAGATTAAAAAAAAAATGTAATCCGTGTTTATTATTAATTGTTCTTTATACATAATAAGTATGGACCGGATTATATGCATGAAAAAAACGTATAAATATGCGCATATATATGCACGTTTTTACATCAAAATATGCAAAAAACCAAACAAATATGCAACTGAAAATTCCAAATAAAAATGTAATTTGAGTTTATTACAAACAAATATGGTTTACTAAGATAATATTTTATAATGCAGGTAACAAACTAACGCATTTAAAATTGCACAAAGGTCTAAAAAGATCTCAAAATACATCCAAATATGAACAAGTATGATTAATATATTATTATTAATTTTTATAATTACAAAAGCACTTAATTACTAAATATTTTTCAAAGTTTTCTACTAAAAAAATATGTCGTTTATCTGTGAACATATGTTTATACACTGAAAATGTTCTTTCTACATCTACTGAAGTTATTGGTGCATTTTTTAGTCAACATATTGTTTCCGCATTTAAGTTGCATCTTTCGTTAAAATCACCCTTTAGTATGTTAGCAGCTTATTTTAACATACCGTATCCCGTATTTTTCGAAATCACATTTTCACATTTTTTATTTATGGTAAGCCCGATGTTACCCTGCACTTTAGCACATGATTGCTGAAATGTGTCCACATATTCAACGGATTCTATTAAACTCAAAGATGTGTTCTCCAATGCTAAAATAGTTGTTGGAACAAAATCGTAGTTGCATTTAATGAATGACAATTGCTGGGGCAGTAGTTTCTCGTTGAACAATCTTTGCGATTCCGTAACACATTGAGAAGAATCCGTAATCTCTGAAACGACGGTTTTTATTTCTGCAAAATGATCAGCATAAAATATGGCAGCATTCAACCATGTCCCCCATCTTGTGGTTACAGGTCGAGGACGAAGTGGTCTATCTGGCAGTCGGTCCTTGTACATCTGAATACGTAGCGGAGCCTTTAAAAACACTTTCTTCACATTACTAATTAATTCGTTGACCATAGGGAATTGGTTTCGTATTTCTTCAGCAGCCCTATTGAGACCATGAGCAAGGCATGTGACATGAAGTAGGTTCGGATAGAACACCTTCAAATTTATAGCACTTCAAACCATATATGGTGCTGCGTCTGATACTAGCAGTAATGTTTTCTCCAAAGGAACTGCTTCAGGCAAACAAAACTTACTTAATCCTTCTTGAATAAATCTTGACATTGTTACATTGTTTGTCTTTTCAAGCTGTTTTGAAGAAATTAAATATGATCTGTTAGAGACATCCTTCAAGATTCCAATCAAAAGATGAGCTATGTAACGCCCAGCATTATCCGTTGTCTCATCGACTACTATATAAAAATGATTATCTCCGATTAATTTCAAACAGAAATTATGCATTAATATGCAAAATACCTTCAGATATGCATTAAAAGGGATAAATGCATATTATATGCAAAATATGCACATTGCATATAATCCGGTCTTTAATAATAGGCAATAAAAACGATGCCTTCCACCAATGCATTTAAATTTTGTGTATTAACAGTATTTTAAAATGACATCTGCAAATTAAAGTAACCTATGTATGATAACCTTTTATATATTTATATCGGTATATGTATACATTTTCAACACATAAGGCGTTTACGATAATTGGAGCGCTCCACACCGGTATGTACCGAAAGCGTTCGATAATGCCGGTACATGTAATAAACCGCGTTTGATAATTGTACTTTATGTCAGATACATCTACCGGCTGGATCTGCTCTTCGAGTAGATACATGCGGTAGATCCATAAACATAACCTACAAACACAATTTCTGCGGTCTGACTAACCTCCGTCAAGCATTGTGCAATGTCAAAATGCAACTGCGCACAACTGCGTGATCAACAAGGGCGTTCGATAAATACTACTATTCATCTACCGGTAAGCAATCAGCTGATTACCACAGTTACTGGAACGTATCTACCGCTCCAATTATCGTAAACGCCTATAATTTCAATTGTCGTACCTGATCCACACAATTGTCCGGTGTTTTAAATTACCCCAATAAGTCTCCTACCTACAGAAACCGATGCCGACCGAAGACGTACTTGGTCAAACGGTGAGCAGTTTTAATAAACACTGCGCTATAGACGACATTAATTCTGTCGGAAGGTGTACATATTATTGCGGAATTAGGCGAGGTGTAGTAACAACCTGCATATGTATGTCTACAAAATGTGTTGTTCGAGCGGAAGATGGCCCATATTTATGTAATACATACATACATATACATGTATGTAGTATCTGGACCATCCTTGTGTTTAAGGACATAGCGTATCTGGCATTCTTTCCAATTGATGTTAATTCTTATTCTTTGCAAATAACTATATTCAATTTCTCGTGGTATACATATGTAGGTACTTTAGTACAGGAGAAATTGCTCTCGCAAATATACTTACACAACGGTACTAACACTGTTAACACTACGAGCAAGTGAGGTTAATATTATTTGATTATGTAGGTATGTGCTTTCTACAATGCCGTTTTTTCTAAACTGTTATTGTTAACTTCATCTATGTCGTATCAAACGTTTTTGTTGGCTATCCTAAATTAACAACAAATTGTAAAAATCAATTACATTACAGGACATTTATTCAATTTCAAGTAATTTGTAGTCGTCAACAACTTTACCAACAGCTACTGAACAGATACTGCTGCAACATTAGGTTGCAGCAGTATCTTAATTATTTTTACTAGCAATTAATGCAATAATTAATTTTTAATAATGTTCAACGCAGAAACTATAGAAAATTAAAGAAACTAAATCAATATTATTGGTTAGTGGTACTATTAGCTACATATTGGTCCAGAGCCTGTAAGACAATGTCAAACCCAATAAATCAATACATGTAAGCCGAAAAGCCGTTCAGTATAGGACCCGTTATAGTAAATAATATTATATATAATAAGTCACTTGATTCGAGTTTTAGCTAAACTAGAACAAAGAATATTCATATCCAGTTTTTCTTACACAACTTATTGAATTAAATTAGTTGATTAATTGGCAAACAATTATAATTTAATGTAAATGCATTTGCAATATAAATAAAATTTATTATTTACATACATGCTGATAAAGTTCCATTGCCACAAAAAACTATACCAACTTTGTAGCAATGTCAATTTATTTTTGATAAACAATAATAATTCTATTCAAGGATTAAAAACAAACATTGTAAAAAACTTAGTCTCTTAGGTTAATTTGTTGAGGAATTAGTGTCAATGATATCAACATTTGTTGCCTGCTTCTGTAGATTAGATTTATACAGGGTTATTCACACTATACGGCACGGAATATTGTGGCGGAAATACGTGGTTTTCCAAAAGCTACGTTTTTTGGAATATATGCAGATCTATTACGGGTACTTTTTAAAATTATTTTCATATTATACAGGGTGTCCCAAAAGCTCTAAAAGTATCAAAGTTGTGCTTTTTTAAATGGAACACTATGAATGTTATTGCATTTTTGGATTCTCCGATCAAAATAAGTGGCTGTTTTAATAAGGTTTATAATGCTTAAACCTTAAGGTTTCTTCGGTAATCAGAATTTTGTCCGAATCTAACCTTATTTGCAGATTTCAAATACTTAACAAGTATTTAAGTTATGTAAGTGAAATTTACAATGAAGTGTACCAATAGATCATATTTATATCCCAATATAATAAAGTTGCCATCTTATACAGAATCGAGTCAAAAAACTAAATAAAAGAAAGGAGGAAAAGCAGATAACGTCAATGGCAAATAAATGGATAATGAATAAGGATAAGCAATCAACACAAATGAATACATACATGGAAACGAAACAGCTATAAAAATGAACATCACAGAAGTCATTGGGAACAGCAGAAACAAGAAATTGCAGTTAAAGCCCCGAAGATGATGAAGATTGGAACATGGAACGTAAGAATGCGAATGAAGAAGGAACAAAAAACATATAACGACGGCTATGAAGAGACACGGTATACAAATTTTAGTGCAAGTGACAAAACAGAAAGGGAATGAAATTATAAACTTAGGCGATTTTACAATTTTTAACAGCGGAGGAACCCATGCCAGGGCATTTTGGTACCGCATTTATTGTAAGCAAGTTATGGTCTGAATGAGTGGTAAAGTTTAAGCCAATTTCTGACAGATTGTGTTTAATAAGACTAAAAGGAGATTATCGGAACATTAGTTTAATTAATGGTCATGCTCCAACGGAAGAGAAAGAGATCGAAGAAAAAGACCTATTTTATGAAAGAGTGGGATAGGACAATGAACGAAATACCCAAGTATTATTTCAAAACAATTTTAGGGGACTTCAACGCAAAAAATGGCAGAGACGACTGCTATAAGAGTACTACAATGGGTAAAAGCAAACATGAAAAATGCAACGAAAATGGGAAAAGATTAGTACAGTTAGCAATGGAAAATGGAATGAAAATAATGAGCACACATTTTGACCACAGAGATATACACAAAGTTACTTGGGTGTCGTCAGATAACAAAACACAAAACCAAATAGATCATCTCTTAGTAGAGGTCAAGCACTTAAGGACAGTTAAAGATGTTAGAGGGTATCGTGGAGCGGATGCAAATACAAACCATGTCTTGGTAATCATGGAAATGAAACAGGAGCTCCCCCGGATTCAGAAACCTAAAAACGAATGTGTAAATAAATATAATGTGAGAGAACTACAAAATAACGACGTGGAAGAAATATTTGAAGAGGAGTTGATCAAGAGGTTACAAGAAGAGGTAACACCCACGGACATAGAAAGAGGCATGGAATATTATAGAAGAAGCATTACAAGATATAGGGCAACCGCTGCTGAGTAAAAGAAAAGAAGGGAAGAAAACAGATTGGTACAATAATGAGTGTAAGAAGGTATGTGAAGAAAGAAACAAGGCTAGACTAAAGATGCTGAAGGATTGTTCGGAGAGAAATATAAGCCATTTTAGGGAAATGAGAAATATAGCTAAAAGAACCTGTAGAAATTGTAAAAGGCAATACCTAGACAATAAGTTAAGAAGTGTAGAAACACACTACCAAGCGAAAAACATCAGGAAGTTCTATCAAGAGGCAGAGAAGAATACTCAGGGCAAGATGATATCGCTGAAGTACTGCAGAAACGAACTAGGCGAGTTAGTAGGAAACATCGAAGAAAAAACAGAGGTATGGGCACGATATTTTGACAAGTTACTGAGTGGAGATACCCGCGAAGAAGAAGGCCCCGTTGTAAATCTACAAGACAACGTAAGAGCGCAACTCTGGAACTGACGGATCAGGAAGTCAAAGAAGTATTTAGTAGACTAAAAAGTGATAAAAGTCCCGGGGAAAATGGCATTTCTACCGAGTTTCTAAAGAAAGATGGATTATACCTACAGGAGCGAGTTATAGAAATTATAAAAGCAGTGTGGAGGGATGGAATGATGCCAAATAGATGCAAAGGCGCAGTGATATGTCCGATACACAAGAAAGGAGAGATTACGCTATACAGTAACTACAGAGGAATTTCCCTGCTAGACGTGTCATACAAGATACTGGCAACACTTATTAGAATTCGGTTGGACAAATAGAACAATGGGATCATAGGAGAATATCAGGGTGGGTTTAGGGAAGGGCGTTCTATAGTAGACCAAGTATTTACTCTAAAACAAATACAAAGTAGCAGCTATGAGGATGATCTGAAATTGCACATCCTTTTTATAGATTTTAAACAGGCTTATGACACAATTATCAGAACTAAGCTATTTGAAGCAATGATGGAACTCGGCATTCCGGCGAAAATTATAAGACTGGTACGAATGACGAAAGAAAATACCAGAAGCAGGGTAGCCGAAGAAGGGAAGCTGTCTGGTGCTTTTGAGGTCGATAGAGGTTTACGACAATGTGATCTCCTCTCGACAACGCTGCTTAATATAGTGCTTGAGGCAATAATTAGGAAAAGTAGAATTCAAACAACGGGAACTATCTACCAGCACAAACATCAAATCATTGCTTACGCAGACGACATAGCTCTACTAACCCGATCAGAGAAAGAATTATTAAGAATAACTACTAGCCTAGCCAGTACAGCAAAGAGTATGGACTATACATATTAACGAGGACAAAACCAAGTACATGTGTATGGATGGGTAAAAACCAAGAGAAAGAACAGCTTTAAAAATTATGTGTGACCACAACAAAGAATACAGTTTTGAAGAAATAGAAAAGTTTGAATACCTGGGAGTAACTGTGACAAACCGCAACGACAAAGACCACGAAATAAGCAATTTATGTATTGTACGGAATTAAGCAAAAGAATTGGAAACGGAAGCAAGGCGGCTGGCGCGATGAGAAGTCTGCAAAGGTAGAAACTGATATCAAGAACAGCCAAGGTACGATTGTACACAACGGTAATCCGTCAATCTGTGATATATTGCTCCGAGTTATGGGTTCTTAATAAACAGGTGGCAAGTAAACTGGAAGCAAAATGTTGCGTGGAATCTGTGGCGGTATTAAAGATACATTAGGGAATTGGGGCGGCAAACAAACAAAGAAATTACAGACATGTACGGAAAACCCATTATAACTCAAAGTATTAGGGCACAGAGAGCAAGATGGTTGGAGCATGTAGTCAGAATGAATCCGAACAGAATTCCGAGAAGAATACTGCAAAGTGAAGAGGGAGGAAAGAAAAAGAAGGGACGACCGAAAAAGAAGTGGCTGGAAGCAGTGAAAATGGACCTGAAAAATATTGGAGTCAAGCTGTGGGAGGAGAAAGCTAGAGACCGGGATAAATGGAGAAAAATTGTGAAAAGCATTGAACATGCTAACTACTAAGAACCAAAGAAGCCATGGGCCATACTTACACATGTTACCTACAGTGTTTGAAATAGTGTTATCTGTGTTTTCTTTATTGTAGGATTACTATTTTCTTGCACATATATGTTCAGTATAACTTCCTTTTCCTGTACAAATGTCCACGCTTTTGGAGGCGATGTTGATAGTCCACTTATATTAGGTTGTCCAGTCATTTTTACAAGCAAATAGTTAAAAAAAACTGATTTTCTTGTTTAAACGTAGTAGAAACACAAAAAGATAATAGAAAAATATTTAACATATGTATTTACTCAATGAGCTGCGTCTACAATATGGCGTCGCTAAAATACCAAAATTTGGAAGTGTGAACATGACCAGTAGCAAACCAATCGTAAGCCTATGTTTTGGCGCGTTATATTATTAAAAAGCAATATAGTTGTTTAGAAGTAAGGCAGAATTGGAATTAATTAATAATAATGCCGGTTGTGTAGCGCAGTGCCTAGCGCGCTCGCTTCACAGTCTGGTGGTATCGGGTTCGGATCCGGTGCGCTCTTTCTGAATTTGGTTTTCTGTAGTTTCCCAAATTCCACGCCAAATGCGGAAAGATAACATCTTAATTCGGTCTACAGCCGCAGGCATAATAATAACTCATGGCCAGCCGATGCCCCATGCAATTGGCGCAAGCTGTTGGGGGATGCTAAGGCATGAATTATTATTATTATTATTTCAAAACTAAATGCGAATTTTGAATGTGGAAGAAGCTTTCCGCGCTAGCTATTTAATCGAGCTATGGCAAAAACATATCAGTTTTGTGTTATAGAATGAGATAAATAGCAAAAGGGTTCTAAGTGACAAGATTTAATAATTATGTGTATGCTCTTTCAAGAAAAGAAAATTTCGTAATATGCTTCTGTACAGACAAATGTCCACGTTCCAAAGTAGCACGTTGGACGCGATATTGATAGTCCACTTCTACTAGGCTGTAGATTCATTTTTACAAGCAGATAGTAAAAAAAATGATTTTATTGTTTAAACAGAGTAGAAGCATAAAAGATAATAGAAAAATATTTACTCAATCATCTGTGTCAACAATATGGCGTCGCTAAAATACCACATTTTGGAGTGTAAAGATACCCGCCAACAATCGTCAGCCTGTATTTTGGCGGGGCAGTTTCAATTTTACTCCTCTTATTAAAAAACAAGTATACCTATAGCAAATGTAAATTAATTAATTTGCTTATTTACGCCGGTTATAAGGTAGGTACCAGCCGAATCTGCAAAGGCGCGCGCAAAGTTGAAATTTTTCACTTAGGTGTTTACTCTTACTTAAGATGACTGTATATATTTCCACTATTTCGAGAGACGCGCAGCCAATGATATTTAGCTCTCTTCCATATACATAAATGGTGACAACATTACTTTTGCACCAATATAAAGTACAAAAAGTACAATCCTACAAAAAGGTCTCTCATTCTTTTATACTAGAGAATACAAAAATTAAGCACTGCTTTACTTCTCAGCATAAATGCCATTTCGACCGATGCATTTTTGTAGATGCTGTAGCGGTTTTCCGTGATCATGTTATACCGCGATGTCCTTCAGGAGGCGTTAAACTACCTATTTCACTTCATGATTGAAGCAAATCAACTGTCCGTACACATGATTTTCCTCTTACGGTATGGTAAGCACTCGGTGCCACGTCTGAACTGTCGAATGGGTGGTTGATGACGTTTGGACGACGTTGCTGGTTGATAAGTTAGAAAATTTTATAAAACAAAAGATTATTTGTTAGAAAAACTATTGCTGAACATGTGCTTATTAAACACTATGTTCGTACATGTGAAAATAATTTTAAAATGTGCACATATGGACACCTATCCTAGTAAAGCAATAGAAACCATTTTTCTCTTGCTATCTTTCACTCCCGCAGTAGTCACTAACCCTGTATGTGCATTGATAGCGTTGAGCGGTTGAGATAAAAGTATGAGTTGAATTATGGTAATTATGATACATTTGTTTGTTTTGAAATATCTTCGTAATTAGTAACAATTGCATTAAACACGACGTCGTTCACTATCTTTCCCGTCTGTTTCTGTTTTTTTTTTTAGAAATTCGTTCTGAAATAGCAACAATTCTTATCGTTGAATAACCGACCATTTTAATATGTGAAATATTAGCTAATCATGGTTGTGGTTTCTCATGAAGTGATAAAATAATTTGCCTTTTATACCATTATTCTTCCGTTGAACGTAGAAAAAAGCTACTGAGGTAAATAATGTTTTACTTGGTAACGCTACTTCTTACCGGGAAAAACCTGTACAGTATCAAACGTATCTACTGTAACATAATGAAAAAAACTAAATGTTTTACGCAACAAAATTTATGCTTTATATTGATAGTACTTATAAATGTTGATGATGTAGTTTTCAAGGCCAAATATATTTTTAAACATTTAGATTTCTATTTTATTTCGATTTATAAGCTAACAATTGTCAAATACCTAGGTAAATCAGTCGTCACTCGCTAATTATTTTTTTAACGAGACAATAAACAAATTCCCGTAAGTAAATACATTATTAAATTAAAATAACAGCAATAATTGTAATGAGTTACAAGCCAGATAGAAAGAGCGTGCAAAGGTTCATAGTATACCTACATACATATGTACAGTCTGTTTCAAATTAAATGCGATCGAGGATGTTGTGTGCAGTTACCTGGTCGCGGTGTTGTATTGTGGGTGATCTATACTTTTTCATACATAGTGATGCGTAGTTTACGATTTTTGGCGTCTAACAGTCACGTAATATCTCAATTTATACTTTAGCTATATTGGTTTTTATTATTTTAAATGCAATATATATAATTGTCGTCATTTATAATGAATCAAAACATCGTTATCGATAGAACACAAAGTATTGTAAAATATATCGTGTAACTACACGTATTTGCAGGTAAACTTGAAAACTAAATACATTCTTGGTTAATAAAAGTAGAACAAGTGGTTTTCGGACATATGAATACATTTCATGGTATATGTAATATAATCTTGTCTGTAATCTCATTATTACAATTTCAAATACTACGTAATACCGTTGATTTGTAATACGTTTGATTGTCGTAACGATCGAACAGAGCATTATAGAGCTTCTCCGATGGAAAACGTGTGTTATTATTTATTATTACGTATTAAAATTAAACATATTGTGTAGGTATCTGTTAAGAGATAGTGGTCTCCTGGAGTAGCTTGCTTAAATGCAGAATGATATTGTATTAGAAAAATAGCATGCGGATATTTGAATCGGGAATCGATGACACGTCATTCTTTAAAATCTCGAGTACCTAATTAGTTGCTTCTTTCT